>BRDA01014425.1:36557-54009 GCA_036984385.1 Crenuchus spilurus | reverse complement strand
CAGGAGACATGTAGACCCATACACTAGAGGGGAAGAGAGATTGTGTGTAGGTGCTAAGGTGTGTGTTAGTTCTGTTTGTTGTTCAAGTTGAAAATGTTTTGCATTGTTAAAAATCTTGCTTTAATTTCATGAGGGATTTTATGTTTGACTGTACAGAGAAGGTACATTTTCACACAGGATTTTGTTTTGCAGGTTATGTGAAGATTAAAGAAAATATAGAAATATTAAGAGGATTTCTCTTTTTTCATCATTTTGGGTACATTATTAAGTGCAGACAACAAGGCAACAATTCGACTAATCGAAAAAATAATCGTTAGATTAATCGATAAAAAAATAATCGTTTTTTCCCCTCTTTTTTTGTGTTGTTCCAATACACACAAAGGAAATAAACATGTGTATAACAAAACGTGTAATTTCTGGGAGAAATACTTCATTTTCGGGAAAAAATTCAGGGGTGCCAACACTTTCGGCCATGACTGTATATTTGAAAAGTATACCTTTTAAGGTTTATGGGGTATGTTTACTTTTGTTTCTAGGATAAAATCTTGCTGCATTACCTAAGTGTTCTTGTGAAAATTCTTTAATATGCTGCCTGAGAGAGAGTCGACTCCAGAGGCTTAATAAATAGCAGTCATCTGCCTCAAATGATTGCATGTGAAGCTCTGCAATGATTGTATTTGACCAGTCCACCCACGTCTCAATTCAGCTTGTTTTGTACACAAGCAAGAGCAGCAAACAAATTCAGCATGGGCACAGGTATGATACTGGTCACAAAGTGTGATCATGATTTGAAGCCAAACCACACTGTAATGCGTTAAGAATACCTAAAAGTGATGTTGACATTTGATGCTTATAGTGCTAGCTGTACACTCATTGACTGAAAAGAATGAGCTGAAAGGCTGAGTTACATCATGTACAGCTGTACAATTACATAATTACTACATTCATATATTCAAAAAAAAAATCATGTTTTCCTCCAAAATAATGTATCAATCACCATTAATTGCAAAAAATCCTGTGTCGCATCCCTCCACTTTAAACTACTTTGAAACTGCTGCACCTGAACTTTATTATATCATATATTATATCACAATCTGTATAACTACTGTCCTCCAAAGAGACACTGCAGTCAGTACACAGTGCACTTTAACATTCATCTTAACATATTTAAAATACACTTTTGGTAATTCTGTATTGCTGCTCAATTATACCAGCTACATTGCACATAACTTATTGGACTTCTGCTTGTACTTTTTAATTGTTCCTTATTATATTTTGTGTTTATATATTGTTTAGCTTTATTTTCTCATTCTATTTAAATGTTGACACCTGCACCAAGAAAAAATTCCTTGTACCTCTGGTACTTGGCGAATAAAGATTCTGATTCTGAAAATACATTTCAATTATTTATCCTCCAGTTCTATGATAATAGAATTATTATTTAATCCCATTATTTTTTATGTATTCCCAGCACACACAAAAGCAAGGGCCACAAGATCATTTTACAACTCTGTCCGCAGTACAGTGGATATAAAAAGTTTACACACACCATGTTAAATTGCCAAGTTTTTGAGATTTAAAAAAAAAAAAAAACAAAAAACAAAAAAAAAAAAAAAACACCAAAATGAATAATTTCAGCCACAAAAAAAGTCATTCTGATTAACCCTAAATAAAGTTCAGCTGTTCTAGTATGCTTTTCTTGATATTTACTCAGCTGCAACTTAGAGAAAAAGCCACAGTCAACAAACAGCTTATGAAGGGATCTGTTTAAATAATTGTCAAGGCTTTAGGTATGCCATGGAACATAGTGAATATGGTCATCAAGAAGTGGATAACATTTGGCACAACATTGACATTACCAGGTACAACTGGACTTCCATCCAAAATTGATAAAGACACAAAGAAAACTGGTCCAGGAGGCTGACAAAAGGCCTACAGCAACATTAAAGTAGTACATGTGACAATTTCCCATACTCATCATATGCCTGGGCCATAAGGTAGGATGGCAAGATGGTGGGCATTTCTGACGAGCACAAAATCTACATCAAGCGTTCCAAAATCATGCAGGAAAACATGTTATGGTCTCATGAGACTAAGACTGAACGTTCTGGCAATACTTCTAAAAGGCAGTTTTGTGAAAGTTTGGTGCAACACCAACAATGTTCATCACCAGAAGAAAATCACACCACATCACACAACAGTGAAGCATGGTGGAGGCAGCACTATGCTTTGTGGATATTTTTCTGCAACTGGAACTGGGGCTTTAGTATCAGTCAACTGTATCCAAGTACCTGGGGCCAATTATCTGTCAGTTTCAGTACAAAACCTTCAGGCCTTTGCTAAAAAGTCAAAGATGAAAAGGAATTTCACAATTCAGCATGACAATAACCCTAAGCATACATCCACATTGATAAAAGAATGTCTTCATCAGAAGATCAAAGCTGTCTAGCCAGAGCCCAGACCTGAATCGAAATGAAAATTTGTGGGTTGCCCTGTAGAGGGATGCCCTCACAATCTGAAGGATTTGGAACACTTTCGCTAGGAAGAGTGGGCAAAGATCATCAGGTCAAGATGTACCATGCTGACAGAGCCCTACTTAAAAAGACTGAATGTTGTCAGAAATACAAAGGGCACTTCAACAAAGTATTAGTTTAAGGGTGTGTGTATTTAAGCAACCACATTTAAGATCTTTACAGCATTTGTATTTTTTCAAACCCAAAATATTTACATTTCTATTTTAATGGAATTGTACAAATTATAGGTGGAAAAAGTTCCAAAATGATAAATCTCGGTCTGATTTTTTTATATGACAAAAACCTGGCAATTTACAGGGTTATGTAGACTTTTTATATCCACTGTAAATTCATGCACATATCCTGCTGTTTGGTTTGAGTTTAAACAATCTGAGCTGCCACTTGTATCTATAAAACTATCTAGGACTTGGGCTAGTGAACAACTCAAAGAAGCAAAACTAGGCCAAACTCCAGCAAAAGACAAAAATAGACCTGCAAGAGACTTCAGTTTGAAGAAAAGCCTTTTTGTTTGAGAGGGACATAAGACTGATCTCTCTCTCCAGCTGTGGAATGTCCCAACAGTCTGGCACCTAGGCTATTGCTTGTCTTAAAACTTCAGGGACTTTTCTAGTTATCTTAAGAATGGATTCATTGATAAAGGTTTTGATGTACTATCCAGTCTAGCATGAAATATGCTCACATTAAAAGCATTCTGCTTCTTTTTGAATGTACAAATACTACAAACGTCCTTTGACTGCAGTTGATGTATACATTTGATTATCTTTATATAGATTTTACATGAATATGTAACTTTAGTTGTATACCTGTACGATTTCCAGCATCTCTGCTTTGCTGATGTATCCATTCCCATCCAAGTCATACATGCTAAATGCCCATTTCAGTTTCTGCTCCAGCTTCCCTCGTGACGTGACGCTGAGTGCAATTATAAACTCCCGAAAGTCTATTGTGCCATCACCATTAGCATCAAAAGTGCGGAAAACATGCTCAGCAAATTTAGAGGCATCTCCATAAGGGAAGAAGTTGCCATAGATCTTCTTGAACTCCTCCATGGAGAGGTGGCCACTGGGACAGTCCCGTAGGAAGCCCTTGTACCACTCCTGGATCTCATGTTCAGTGAAGTCCGTGCTCTCTAGCAGGTCCTGCATCACCTCCGGTCGTAGCTTGCTGTTCTGCTTCCCCATTCTGAAGTTTCACGTGACCGCTTTAAGAAGAGCAGAGAGAAACAGATTTACTTCATTTGAATTCACAACTAATTAGAATTTACTACTAATGCTGCAATTAAATATATTTTATGACCTGAAAAATTTCTCTAGCAATACTCTGTTCATATACAGGCTTGACACTGAAGATCATTTGAAGATCTCACCTCACAAACAAATGCGCTGTTAAAATAATACATTTCATAAATATAACCCATAACAGCACGATGATGGACAATTACATCAGACACACATCTGGCAGAGTGAATGAATGAATGACTGAACGTTACACTTATATTGTGCCTTGCTCAAACCCAAGGACGCTTCACAATTAACACACTCCATTTATACACTTACAACTCAAACACACCGGTGAGAAGCGGCAACCAATCGACGAAAGCGACCGTCCACCTGTAGGACTGCATTGAGCACTAGGTGAATCACCCAGGGCTAAGTGTTAACCATATCTGGGCATACACAGATACATTCAGACATACACATTTGTTCACACCCACCAGGTTAGAGTATCCAATCCACCTGATCTCCATGTTTTTGGACTGTGGAAGGAAACTGACGTCCCCGGAGGAAACCAACACGGACACGGAGAGAACATGGAAACTCCACCCACATGGAAACTTGACTAACCCTAGACCTCAGTGCTGAGAGGCAAACATGTTAACCACAAAACTACTGTGCCGCCCTAAGGTCACAGTGTGTGCAATTACAAACTATTCACTTACTGCTCTGCAAAAATCATTCAACATCGTACTACAAAAGAATTTCAGCAAGGCTGAAATCTCTCACAATTACATAAATGCCTTATGCAGTCTTTATTGCTCTAGAAAACACCTACAACAAAACATGCCTTTCCTCTTCACACACATCTTGAGTGCAGGCAGCAACTACAATATTTAAGAAACTAAAAGGGTGGAAACTGTAGACTCTTCCCTGCTAGTGTTGAGCCAGATGGCTGGATCAGTTGTTACACGACACCCGATACATTTACAACCAGGAAGTGGATTTTCCTTGGGTGGATCATAACTATATTTGACTGAAGTGAATTGTCTGTGTTTATTAAAACAAAATGTAATTTAAAACTTTCAAGAGCAATACTCTGATGAAATGATATTAAACAAAATTAAACATCCTGTGATTCTATTGAATCACAACCAATAGCATACTTTTTGCATATCGTGCCACTGGCACAATTTTTATATGGCTGTCTTTTGGTAAAGATTTCCTCATCTCTGTCTAGTTGCTGAATCTGCTGCACCTGTTGAATAAGTAATCCATCAGAACCAGAGTTATATGCTTTGTATAGACACCAAAATCTGTGCAGTCTTTGCTGTAAAACTGAAATTACTGCCCTTAAATACCCCTCAAAATGCTTCTTTACCTGCTGCCATTTCAGACTGTGAAACTGTATTTAACAGTCTCATACATGTTGCTTCTTATTCCTCAAAAAAGTAAATATACTAAAAGATTATGAAAATAATTTCAATGTATACAAATTAGGCATTACAAAAATATCAACCTTTCCAAATTTGGTACACATGAATAAAAAGTGACAAGCTGCTCCACCAGTGGACTATTTTTGGAAACCTCTTTCTCACAAAGCGATTGTCTGAATCATAGTAATGCTAATGCTGGGTAAATGCATTATTCAGACAGGGCATGTAACATAGAAATATGAATGAACAGGGGCCTCCTGTCTCTGGGAAGGAGTATGAATAGGCTCAGCTCTGTACTCCTCCCCCCAGTCTCTTCATAAGAAAAGGTAACCATATAGCCAGTGAGAACCATCAAGCAGTTTCCATGGAAATCTATTCTGAACATTTTGTGGCTCTTCCGGAGTCAGGCGAGGGAGAGAGTACCTCAGCGTGTGATTCATGGACAGAAAAAGCAGAACAAGACAAAGCGTAAAGGGGGAGAAACACTTCAAGGGTCAGCCTTATGGAAGCTTTTACCACATGCTAAAGTTGCACATTAGGTTCAGTATCAGCATCACAGTCAATGACTTGCATATTTAATTACACAAGATTTAAATCTGCAGCTTGTGAGAAACTACTAGCTTCAGTTTTCTAAAAACATTGCAGGATTAAATTCAACTGATCTGTATTGTTAAAAAAAATACACAATATCTTTATATACGTGATACCATACCATTTTACATCAGTGTGCTGTGATGCGTTTAAGAATCTTATTTTTTTGGTAGCTAACAGCAGAATAAGGGATTATACTACAAATAAACACTTCATACATAAACAAATACATGATACACACAAATGCAAGCTATCATTACTAATGCTATGGCTCTTAATATTACCCAGAGCCAAATGTTTTGCAAAATAATAAAGTGGGAAAATATTCAAATACTCAATTTATCCACAGTCTAATGTACATTCAGACAAATAACTCATTTCACACAGACTCTATAGAATGAACATACTATGATCATTACAATTGCAGTGATGATAATACAATCATAATGGTTATGATGTTTATGCTATTAGTAGCTTAAAGATGTCATGCTGACAGATGCATGTTGAGAAAAAGCATTAACCCTCTCATGCAAATGCAGCCTCAGTTAAAACCTGTGAGAGGCTGATGTTTAATTAGCTCAAAGTGTGCAACGCTGTCTTTGTCTACCATAATGAATCTCTCCGACCTTTTGCCATGTTGCTATGGAAACAGACACTCTGCGCCACGTTCGTTAGTGCAGAGAAAACAATAAATCGATGAGAGATTAAGGCTTGCTATACACCAGACTGAATACAGGAAAACTGGATCTGTGATATGAAGACAGATGTGAATAACGTAATGCTGATCTAAAAAGGGTAGTTCCTGCCTTTTCTTGGATTTCATTGAAGCCATAAAAGGAAAGATTGTGTGTGAGCTAAGCATTTTTAAAACATAAAAGGTTGTGTCATAAACACTCACTGGCCATTTCATTAGGTACACACAACTTGTATCTACATTTTATCAGTTCCACCAGCCATACAGGTGCACTTTGTAGTTTTACAATTACAGACTCTAGTCCATCTGTTTCTCGGTATATTTTGTTCACCCTGTTCTTCGGTCTACAAAGCAGGTATTGTTTGGGTGGTGAATTGTTCTCTATACTGCAGTGACACCGACATGGTGGTGGTGTGTTGTGCTACTATGAGTGGATCAGAGAGGGTAGAGCTGCTGATAAAAAAAAAAAAAAAAAAAAACTCAGTGTAATGGCTGGAGTAAAAATAGTGCACCAACTAGGGCTGGGACGATATGGCCTAAAATCAATATTGCGATATACTGAGCAGTTCACCTCGATAACGATAAATAGATGATAATACTAATACACACACACCCAAAAAAAAAAGAATGTTTTAGACCAACATAAATACTTCACAGTCAGTTATATTGATGGTACAAATCCCTTTTTATTACCATTTTAATTAACTTTAAAGCATAAATAAATGAAGAAAATGTCTTAGACAGAAGAGACACCATTAACCTCATCAATACACTCACTCCTGAGGTGGTATTTAGAATTTACATCAAAAAGCTCCTGGTTTGTATGTTTACGGTCAATATGCTTTTCTAAGTCTTCTTTACGTAGCACCATTGACTGTCAGTATATGCAGTGGTAATGGAGTTGTGTTCTGCACCTTAAGCCACATCGGTGAATAGTACAATACAATATGTACAATATCTAACGATGTATACAATTATATAAATATGATTAAGACTCAAGTGACAAGGTATATAAACCTTGTTGAGTAAACGGTTTTAAAAGTTGTAATGTGAGGCTTAATCATACGTGCAGTTTACAAAGTCTGATATTTATATAATTAGTCTGATATTTATATAATTATATACAGCTATGACATGTTCGGCATTGTAGATAAATATTATATGTTAGATATTGTGTGACTTATTGTACAGACTATGTTGTACTGTTGTGTCAAAAGACTGTTATTGTTGTGTTACCTGACGTACCTTCATGCTGGACTGATCGGTTAAAATGTAGTTTGAGATGACTCCTAAGTTTACTGGCTGATGTTGGCTTATAATACTCTATGGAGCAAAACAGACAATGATATTTGACACAGCATGTGTCACATCGCTCATATCAGCAACGATCTTCCTTCTTGTATGGAAATATGCATTGGAACACATAACCGTCGCAAACCTCCTTTAACATTCGCAGTAGGGATGTCCCGATCACGTTTTTTCTGTTCCCGATCCGATCAGAGTCATTAATTTTTTAGTGTCTCCCGATACCGAGTCTCAAACGGATACTTCTATTTTCTAGATAAGAACTAGATAATACTCTTCACACAGTGCACACATTACATTATAGTTCCTAAAATTAATCCAATGTTTATATTCAACAAATGCAATGCTTTAGTGAAAAAAAACTTCCAGCTTCCAAACTATTGTTTCCAAAACCTCTTTAAGACGCCGAAAACCTGTATTCTCTACCACAGCGATCGGCTGGTCATCCAAAGCAATGAATTCAGTGACCCTCTCTGTGATCTTCTTGGCCAGAGCGCTGTCTCGAGAGAACTCTTCTTTTAAAACTTTCTGATAGAGAAGATTGCTTAGGGACAGCCTTTAACTGAGCTGTCTGAACAAACTCACTGTATTCTGTTAAATGTTTATTTTTTAGGTGCCGTATTATATTTGTAGTATTAAAATTATTAGGCAGGCAGTACTCCGCCGCACTGAAGGAGGGCGTACGTGAGCCAACGGGTGCTTGTTGTTGATGATTTACAGAGGCGAGTGAGACTGAAGAAGAGCACGGATGGCGCAAAGCAAACGCTGTTTACTCTCGCTGCTGTAATTGTAACGTTTTTTCTTATCTTTACGAACCTTACTTGTGTGAGAGAGAGAGAGAGTGTGTGTGTGTGTGTGTGTGTGTGTGTGTGAAGAACGCTGATGAGGTACGAAATAACCAGTAGCCAATTGAATAAGCTCCCTTTAGGGTTTGTAAATCTGACTCTGAAGGTGTCCGTGTCTCACCTACCATGAACCTCACCGCACGTCACTGTATTAAATGCAGATCTGCTACTATCACCCCGTGAAACACTCATATTGCAGACATTACAGCTCGCTGTTGAACTCGTATTGCTTTCTAATTTGAAGTAATTCCACACAGCAGACATTATAATCACGTTCCGATACAAGCTCTGCTCTCGTTTTACGACTCCGTTGTTTACGACAAAGATCGGGCTTAGGTTTGTGTTCAGAAAAGCAGATACGATCAGTTAAAAAATACTGTGATCGGCCCGATTCCGATCTTTGAGATCGGATCGGGACATCCCTAATTCGCAGTTCACATGTGTTTACCGTGCATGCACTGCATTCAGCGTAAAACAGCTGGCGTAAATCCGTGGCTCTGCGGCTCTGCAGTCAGACCATTCTCGCACTGGTAGGGTAGCCTGTAGTCACGTGACGGCACAGAGAGCAGCGTCTTAAAGGAACATGAACGTAGCCGCCAAAAAAGACAAAACTTTTCTTTTCATTTTTAAGACACAGAAATGGGCAAAATTACGTCAATTATTGTCAAATTTCGGTATTGGTAAATTTTCACTTTATTGCCCAGGCCTAGCACCAACCAAAACTATCCAGCCAACAGCATCCTGTGACCACCAGTAAAGGACTAGGCAAACTTTTTGGCTAAAGGGCCAGAATAGGTTTTAAAAATTTGACAGGCCAGTAGTAGATGAGGGGGTGAACTAATAAATTACATGTGAAACTCATTACCTAAGCAGTAAAAATCAACTACACAGCTAATTCAATTTCAGTAGGAACATTCCTGAATCACCCTTTTTGCAAGTGTAACAGCATTTGTGGCAATTCTCAGGACAGATCTGTGGTGTGTGTCAGTTAATTGGGGTCTGTGGTGTTCATCACACTGAACATCTATTCACACACACAGGTAGAGCCAAACACTCATCTTGAACCACCAGCATCTTGCGTGTCATCTGCCGGATGTTTGGAAACTTGGTTTCATTTAGTAAAGCATAAAACTTATCCAGTTTCAGGGAGCTGAGCTTCTCCTTTAAGACTGAGTCACACTTAAGATCTACCAGCTCCAATTGCAACTCCTGCGGCGCTGTTCAGAGTACAGTGACAGGGGACATGACACCAGTGGAATAGACTTCTCAGTGTTTTCAAAATCAGACAATCGACTGCAGAATTGTCTGTGCAGGTCACCCAGTGATTTGCTGTACCCGTCTGCATGTTGGGGGGGGGGGGGAGATTCAGCATCATTAGTGTGGAAACAAGAGCAAACTGATCTCGATGCTGCATCAAGAAAATAATAGAAACTGGTGACTCAATCTTTTTGAATAAAATAAAATTTACAGAGGTGTTCATGAAAAAAAATCAACTGCACCTTCACTGCTGGAGTGAAAATAGTGCACCAATCAAAACTATCCAGCCAACAGAATCATGTGACCACCAATTAAGGACTACGGGATGATCCGTAGTCAAAAAGGCAACTATCTAACAGAGTGGGCAGTGAGTAGATAGTGTATGAAATCTCCAGCAACACAGCTATGTCTGATCCTCTCTGCTCCGTCTTAACACATCACCACCACTGGTGGTGGGTCTGCAATACTGAGAATGATTCACCACCAAAATTATTGCACAGTGAGGGTCCTGATCACTAAAGAACAGGGTGAAAAGGAGGCTAACAAAGTATACAGAGAAACAGATGGACAATAATATGTAACTGTAGAACTACAAAGTGCACTGCATGGTCAGTGGAGGTATGTGTACCTAATGGAAGTTGCCTGACACTGTTCACCAAGGCTGCTAGACTGACATATTTACTAAAGCAGTAAAGCATTCATATACAGCTTATTGAAATTATGATTACCTGCACCAAGTCTACAGACCATTTATTCTCACCATACCAGAGCAGGAGTATTACATTTTGTCCATAAAATGTTATAATGCATTTATGAAGCCAGAAATTGAACTCATATGATGACATGAAGCTCTATTCCGAATAGTCTGACATTCTGCCTCACCATTATCCATGCTGAAGGCCGTCTATCAATCTGTTGACAGTTCATGCTGATCAAGAGGAGGTACTTTTTGCATAGACTCTGTATTTGATGAATATAGCAGATTTCAGTTTTTCAACATATAACCACCCAGGATCAACTTAAGAAATCAAATACAAACATGTTCCAAGTTTTTGAAAATGAATAAATGTAACTAAGCTTTTTACATATCCCCCTATACCAAATGGCTGATAACCCATACTCTGTGTAATCATAAGGCAAACCACAGTAAAATAGAGCAAATTCAAAGTTATGTCTATGTTGCACTATAATTAGAATATTAATGTGCATGTAAATGTGGTCACTGACAGGACAAGACAAGCTCTAGATAAGTCCCATTCATCTACCCTCCTTGCATTTACTGACGTCCTTACAGAGCTGTGGGGATTTGAAGATTAACCAACTTGTTTTCCCCACAAACACATTCAACTCTGGCTGCAAAATCATATGGCTCATTAGTCAAATTACAGACCAACAGATTTGATTTATCCATGGCCAGCCTTTATGAACCAACAGTTATAAATCCCAGCATGCACTATGTTGGATGCGGACAGAAGAGAATATATATCTTGGTAGATCTCAGGGCTCCATGACTCATTTGCGACTGTGGTGCAAGGCAGGGAGTTCACACTGGGCAAAAGCCAGTTAATTAGCCAAGATAAACAGTTGGAGTTGTCATACTTCTCAAGAACTTAACATAATCAGCATAAACTATATAACCAAGACATTCATATATGGCTGTACTCTTCTAATAAACAAAGATTAAATATTAGGCCAAGTAAAAAAAAATAATTGGTGATCATCCCCGCCTGACCCTCTAAAAAGCACCCGACCTTTTTTTTTTTTTTTTTTTACACAAAAAAACACACCAAACACCCTAGTCTGGCCTAGAATCATTCAAATTTCGCATGCTTCCAAAGACGTGATCCCAAATCAATTCTGCACATGTGCAGTACACTTCCTAGTGGCTGTCAATACGAATGGCCGGTCGTTTTTGTGTCTTCTGGTGAGATGTTCCGTACTTCAGTTGAATTTGTAAATCTCTCAAGAAGAATATGATCTATGTTTAACATGGTTTATTTAAGTTTTTAACATCATTTTAATATTCGCTACATACTGTAGCGTTGGGGAAGAGAATAAAGAAAAAGGATGAAACATTTGCTTACTGGATGCTCTTTTACTACTCTTTTAGTAAAAAGGAAAGTGCAGTAGCAATCACACTGCTTTATAACACGAAAGTACGACCAGACTAACTAAATGGACTTACCGGTATACACACATTAACGGTAACTTAACTAAAACACTAAAAATAAGTCAGAGACTAGACTACAACAATCATTACACATACAAAAATCCCCTCTTAAAGACCCCAAATAATTACAAAATAGACCCCATAAACACACAAGAGAACTTTATGCAAATACCCCCCCCCCGACCCACAATTTTGGTGAAAAAGGATGATCACCAATTTTTTTTTTTACTTGGCCTTAGCCTAGTAGTAGATACATTTGCAGGTTTATTGTAGAGCAAAATCAATACTGGCAATTAGTGATAGACCTATTAAATGGTTGGCAGATATGCAGGCAGCCTAATCAGTGTGGGTGCTGTAGAACAATGTTAGAGCTCACCCCTAGTGTCAGTTTTACCATGCAGATGAAGACATGACAGATAAAACTATCCTTTTGTCTCAAGTCAACATTTATATTTTCTCAGATGCAATGCAGACACAATATGATAGTCATTGTCATCCCCAGCTCCCACTACATACTGGCACCAGCTATTGAGAAAACCATAGTAGACAGTTGTAGCAGACAGTGCATGAACAAATTATGTATAAGGACCATCACAAACTACAAATAAACAAACATGTGTGTTTTAAAGAATCATATATGATTAATATTGTTCTCTTGAAGCCAGACCTTTTCTATTAGCCTACCATCCCATTATCCGTACCAGTGAGATCAATCAGATCCATTGGTAAGTTGCATCAGTTAATGAGGCCTCAGGCCTCACTTAGCATGGTAAATGTTCAAGTTCATGACCGTAAATTAGAAAAAGACTTAACCAGTATGACATGGATGTCTTTAGAAGTATGGCTTTAGAAGTATTCCCAGGTGGAAGCCTCTTCTTTCTAAAAAAAGAAATGGCAGCATGGCTTAAGGTTGCAAAATTACATACGAACAAACCACAGGATGTCTGCAACAATCTCCTTTGGACAGATGAGACCAAACTGGAGTTTAGCCAAAACGCACAGCGTTAACCATGTTTGGCAAAAACCAAAAACAGCACACCAGCATAAATAAATACCAGCTGTCAAGAACAATAGTGGAGGGGTGATTTGGACTCATGAGGCTTCTGGACCTGGGCAGCTTGTAGATGTTGAGTCGACCATGAACTCCTCTGTATTTCAAAGTATTCCAGAGTCAAATGTGCTGCCATCAATCTGACAGATAAAGCCTGGTAAAAAATTGGCTCATGAAACAAGGTAGTGATCCCCCAAGCACCAGCAAATCTACAACAGAATGGCTGAAAAAAAAAGAATAAAAGGAGTTGCAATAGCCCAATCAAAATCCAGACCTCAACCCAATTGAAATTGCTCTGACAGGACCTTAAGATAGCTGTGCATAAATTAACTAAAGTTGTAAAGAAATGTGTGGCAAAATTCCTCCAAAATGATGAGACTGATAGTCACACTGAAAAGTGTGTTAAAGTTATTGCTGCTAAAGTTGGTTCTACAATACTTTTGGTTAAATAAATAATGTCAGTGAAAACTGTTCTGTGATGTTCTTATGAGGCTGTATTTACCCAATTTTAACATTTTCTAAGGACCTGAAGATTTTTTTTATTATGCCCTGATATGTAAAATCATAGAATGTCAACATAATATGATGCATGCCAAGACACAAGGTTTCCCAGAACATTGTCTAGTGCATCACACGGGATCCGCAAGCTTGCCTTCTTCTCATTGTGCATCCCGGTGTCATGTCTTCCCCAGGTAAGTGACACACACGTAAAAGAAAAATGTGGTTCATCAGACCAGGCCACCTTATTACAATTCTCAAGGTTCCAGGTCCATTGTTCACATGCCCACTGCAGAACTATCAGCAGTGGACATGGGTCAGCATCAACACTATGACCAGTCTGTGGCTACAGAGCTCCACATGCAGCAAACTGTAATGAAGTAAATTAATACTATTTGCTATTTCAAATGTTATACATTTCAGGATTTACAGACTAGTTAATTGAGGATCAGTCACCAGTATTGATACCTGAAAGCAAATGCAGCCCTAGTTTACTCACTATCAAGGCTCAACACTTTCAACCAATTTCTCTGAAGTGTTGTATTTTATTGTATATTATTTAGTTCATTTATTGATTTAATTTTAATTCAGAATCTTCTTTAAATTTCCACAGTGAAACTTTATCACTGAAACAGGAATCTGAGAAGCTTGGAGAAACAGCACCTGTTTATCAAAGTGGATTACTTAAAAGCAACATCAGACCATGCATTAATATAGAGTAGGCTAACGTATATTTCAAGTGTGTGACAGCAAAACTCAGCATACCCTGTCAATTTTGTAATGGAAAGGGCACTTTAGTTATTACAAAACCACTTAAATCCAGAGTGGTTCAGTGATCTACTTTGAACCTCTGTATAAATATTTCTAAGCTGCATAAATGGATGCTGTGTATAGAAATACTGTAATATAGGTGGCATAGTAAAGCAGCAGCAGATGCCTTTCAATGTATTTTAAAACACTTGCTCAAAATGCAAAAAACTAAAAGGAGAAAAAAAAAACAGTTACAGAAGCAGATCCCAATTTGATATCAACTGAGGCTTTTGTAACGGCCAATACTATATTAACAAGCCACGAAAAGAGGACAGCAAAGCAGAATACTGCTAGAGAAGTCTATGGCAGCAATAGTGGCACAAAACAGTTCTTCAAAAATAGGCCCTTGAGCCGAGTGACAATTTGCTAATGCTAGAAAAGATTAAACAGATCAAGCCTTTAGTGAACAGCTTCTAAAGGAGAGGCCTGAAGCAGAGAACATTCAACAGCTCAGAACTTTTTTTCAAAAAAGGAAACTACTCACTAGACCTCAATCACTGAACAGATAACTAGTGCAAATCTACTTAAAACAGAATGACCTTGTAATTACAAATCAGTGCTTAAATGCAACTTACAACAGTGTCTTCAAAATGGATGTTTAGTGTGATTTCCTTGAAAAGCCCACAAATCAAATCTAAATGGAAAAAAATGTTTCCCCCTAAACCAGACACTGTCTGTTTCTATAGAGAGACATGCTATCCATTTATTTTTCAGTCACTATATAGGTGAGATATCCAGCAGCTTTTGGTTACACATACACACTTGTCCCTTTTGCATTTATCCACACACACGGCCTACATTAGTAGATGGCGATACACACAGTTTCATCCATCATACCAGTTTAAATTCACCATAAGGTATGTCATTAGTCATTACCTATACACCACAATATCCAAGCAGATACACACATACTAAAAAAAAAAGCTCCGACATAATGTAAAGTCCTCACCTGCTGATGTGTAGTCAGTAGCAGTCTGAGGTAAAGGAGTTACATTTTGTATGTCCTGACTGTCAGAGTAGTACTCATTCAAAGCTCACAATAGATTTGCACCAATAATCGGAAAAATGTAAAACATTTCATATTCAAGTTTCGCAATTGATTCTACATTCCAAGTTTCAATACTTTCTAATACAAATAACACTGCAGAGATTTAATGCTGTGATTTATTTATAAATTAAAAGATATGAATTACAGAGACAATTTTTTTTTTTTTTGTTTTTTTTTTTTAAAAGACAGACCTGTTAAGATGTAAAAATTGGGAAACGTGTTCCATCATGTAATTGTTTGGTGTTATAGAAAATAAGTGATTTTAGCCAGAGAATTCTGATACTACACTTGGTATCAGTACTGAAGTCAAAATTCTAGTAATGTGTCCACCCCAGCTCACATACAGGATTGAAAGAAAAAGGTGTTTTCTTGGGGTTAGTGTTTAGCTTAGAATGTACAACATTTTCCGGGTGTTTTTTCGCACATCAAGATGTTGCCTTCCTCGGGCAGCTGCAGTAAGCATCACTCCATACTCATTCCAACATTGGTGTTGTATATCGTGTAGTTCTGGTTTTACAATTTTTGCACAATAAAAAGAAGTTATTTCAATTGTTAAACATGGTTTGTATTAAAAGTGAAGGGACATACCAGAATGTTAGTGATTCTAGAAAATTATTTTTACTTAATAATCTAAAATGTTTAAGACAACAAATATGCTATACCATAATACACAAATGTTAATTATGCTGTGATCAAAGCACCCACTAGCAGCATATGGACTCAAAAAATAAATTAAAACAGCACAGTTTCAGCTTTTACAAAAGATGTAAAAAGGAAAGTTCTTAGAATTTTTTCTTCAGAACATTCTGACTTTCTGCAGCACAATCCATGACATCAGAGCACAGTGTTATTCTGCATTTCCAATATTCTAGTTTTTTGTAACAGCTGCAGGGGTAACATGACCCAGGAGAACAGTGAAAACCCATTGCAAATGGCAGCCTCACTGCCCTAGACACCATTATCTAGGCCTTTCATACTGCTGAGAAATTCTTTTCACTCTTACTTTCCACGAATGGTGCATAACAAAGGATAGTGCCACATCAAGGACACTGAAGTTTCAAGAAAGCTTTGCTGTTGCTTTAATGGCATAACTAAAGCTGGATTTAATGGCAGGACATTCTATTGAAAGTGAAAAGTCTTTTGGTGAATATTCACATAGCTTTATATGGAAAGCGTAAAAAAAACTGCTCTCCTAACTTAGTGCTCTGTCATAAAATGATGGCTAACCATATTAAAAGTATCAATTTATAATTAATGGATTATTAAGTGCAATCAGTCAATTCTGACTCATGGTGACCGTATGGATAGTATTTCACACACACACACACACACACACACACACACAGACACCTAAAGGTCATGCTGTGTTTGTAGGAACATGCAGGAAAACCTGGAAACTGTCCTCCTAGACAAAGATCTTTTACTGTGAAAAATTTACAACCTACCAATATCACCACCACACACTGCAACCTAAGCATTTCCATAGCATGTCTTTCTCCATTAAAAAGGAACCAACACACAATGTGTGACTGAATATTGAAGAACTGGAAGGTTAAGAAAAGACAAGTTCAATGCTTTCATCAGGAGTCAATAAGCAATATATCGCCGTCTTGAACTATGAGCTCACTGAAACAGCACAAAAAATGGCACATTCATAAGTTACATGACACTGAGCTACAACTAGAGTTGACATTACCTAAAACCCGGTTTGTTGTGAATGATGCTACATGGCTGCTACAACAGCATTTTTATTAGCAGTGACTAAGCTTTGAAGAGTACAGGACTTGCAGGAGTAGCACACTAAAGGTTCCTCCCTTTTGATATGCAGCTATGGATATTCATAACATCCACTGTGTGAAATACAAAATGAAGTGATTGACAGGCTATGAATGAGATGCCAATTTCTAGAGATGGACCGATCGGCGTTTTTGAGGCCGATTTCGATTTCCGATCCCTTTTCAGCGCGATCGGCCGATAGCCGATACCCATCGAGGGCAGG
>BRDA01014425.1:21731-36457 GCA_036984385.1 Crenuchus spilurus | reverse complement strand
AAGACATGGACTGGATTATCAGGTGCTAACCTGCTACAAGCAACCAGAAACAGATGGCATTGGAGAGAAGTGACTCGTCTGTGCAGCCTACCATCGCAAAGCGATGACGGCGTGTGACATGACATATACACATACACACACACACACACACGGGGGGATCTGTGGTTAGGAGGGGGCCCGAACCGCATTGAACCAGCGTTAGGGAGGCCCAGCTTGCCAAAGGTTGAGAACCACTGATATAGGGCATGATGTCACGATTTCTCACTTAGAGAAGATTAACAATTATTTCTTCTAATTTAGTGTTTGTGAGACCTCTGTAGGTTTCTTGCGAACAGCATGAATCTTAGTCATGTGTGATGACAGTTCAAACCTGAGCACACCTCTTAATATCACCTACAATCACCCAAGCAGGGCATACATGATTAAAAAAAAAAAAAAAAAACTTCTCACTAATTGAAATTTGTCATTTAAAAGTTGTGATAGAGATATTAAGACATTAGTCCAAGTCAAAGAGAAGCTCAGTGTTCATGAAGCTCTGGTAGAATATCTTACAGTACACTAATGTGTGCACATATGCGTATATATAAACACATGGTTATGTTTGGCAAAGTAGGTTAAGGAGTGTTATTGGTTGGAACCCTTACAAAAGATGTCCTCTACAAAAGTGAAGGCTCCACCCTGGAGCCTCCATTAGGTGGCTATTTAGGGCTATTTTAATCCACCCTTGAATATCGTGTGAAGATGGTGGATTCCCTTTCCCTATATGGAATGACTGCAGTTGCGATGTAGCAAAGCTACCCAACTAAAAATTCACCAACCCAACTAAAAATTCACCAATACCATTAACACACAACTGATAGCACAGTGGTGTGTATGCTCTGCAAAAATAAGTTTATAACAAGAGCATCTACACCCAAGAGGAAATGTGGATCCCTCTCACATTGAATGATGAGTGTGCGAGTGGTCAGGGTCAGAGTGTATCTCAGAGCATGGGAATCTCCCCCTCCCTCAGCCTAACAAGAACCAGTGAGTCATGGGAAAGAGAACAGACACAGAACTAGAGTTCTCTTCCAGAGTCACAGGGCAGGCAACATAGCACCACAAAATGGAAAATAAATTGGTTTAATGAAGCATGCCACAAGTTCTCCACTTCCAGTACACTCTGACTGCTAGTTATAGACATTACGTGCTACCACACTATCAAAGGACACTGTATATGGTTGGTAAGAATATCTTATGGACAAACATAATGAAAAGCAGGTCACTGCACAAACCACTGTGGGAAGAAACAAAACACAAACATTAATGTTAAAGGGGAGCAAAAAATCTAAACAAACACACACAAACAAATATGCAGCCAGAAACCACGTTTAGTACTCACAGAGAGGAGGCAAGACTTCCTCAATCTTCCCCACTGTTCGGAGTGAAATGCCCTGAGCCAGCCAATCTGAAGGGAAAAGCCATCAGCCTGTTAGTTTAGATCTCCAACATTCAGGTTTATTTTAAGTCTGTAACCTTACTGCAGTACCACAAGACCAGGAGCACAAGGGCACCAAAGAGCAGAATAATCAACAGAAAACTTGCAGACCTATTTAAATACAACTGCATTCCAAAAGCACAGCACACACAAAACAGTCTCCCTACAGCTTGGCAAAATATGCCATAATTTATGCACCAAAAATTATGCACATGGAGTTATCAGCAGTTTATACTTGTGCAGTAAAGGTCTTCCATTACTTTAAGGAATAACATGTATAGAAAGGATGAAAGAAAATTGTGATATGATTGATACGAAAACACTCCAATATGACTTCATATTCAGATGTCTAGAAGTCAGATTAAGGTATGAGTTAAACCCCGTTCCCTGATTGGGAACACCTGGTTATAAAAAGTGACTATGTAAGTATGATCATATTGTAATCAATATTTTCATATTGTAATTTATTAAAATTTGATGCTTTAAAAAATATTTTCTGATGGACATGGGGTTCAGTAACAACTCGGAAAAATGTACACAAACCGACTGCCTAATAACTGGATGGCCTTAAGTTAACCCTTCAGTTTGAGGTACAACAACATGGCACTGAGGGAGGTTTACTGGATGTTATAAAACTACTTCAGTTACAGAAAGAACACAGTAGAGATAAACCTTGCCTTCTAAGTAGTGTTTAAATATAGCCTGGTAGACTGCGACACATCCACAAAGTACATCACGGATTTAACCGACATGTTTAATGTTCTGAACTCCCAAATAATGCTTAATTCAGGCTCAAATTAAATGTAGTGCTTGCACCTTTAGGGTTTTCATACACTAGTAATAGACAAAGTTACAAGAGATACATTTTTCTCTTTTATTAGCCACTCTATAGTATCAGATTAATATGAAGTGTTGAGATGGCAGTACACTGTGTAATTACAGACAAAATGGCAAGGAAAAATGTCTGAAGTTTTCCAATTCTATTTACAAAAAGGAAAAATCAGTGTTTGGGAGAAAAGGTGGCACAAATTTAAGAACACATATGCCAGTACACAGCATTATCATTTTAACAAATAGTAGTGCATCTTCTCTGAACATTGTAGTCATTCACAGAAGCAGAGGACTTGCAGGTAACAGCAAATAGAGCTCATCTATATCAGTTAGTGCCGACCTTCTGGTCTGACTACTTCAAAATGGCACAGAAGAACACTGAACCTTAGTCTTTTAAATTACATATAAAATTGTTTTGAAAAACCTATGCATTAGAACATATCTAAAGGTACAATGTATAAAAGCAATCACTGTTTCATGCTTCAGAAAAAAACATCACTTTGTTCAGTATGTTCAAATGGTTTGTTTATATAATCAAAATCAAACCATCAGCAACACTGAAGTGGCACTTCAAATCTTATTAACTACCAAAACACTCAGGTTGAACACACTCTTCATTATCAGCCACATACAAAATAAAAGGATGAGACAGCAGCAGCCTTTGTATCATTAGACACCTGTCATGGTAATGTGGGTGTCTGCAAATACATACAGGGTACAGTATATAGTCATGGAGATGGCAGGTGTGTGTAGAGAAGGGGGCTGCACGCCTACATGTGCTCTGGTACTTCAGTTCTCTTCCTCACAGCACAAGCCAACAGTCACGATTTTCAGCCCACTCACACAAAAAAACTTCCTGTCTCATTTCAGATGGAGAGCTTAACGTGCTTGCTGTAGCTGCAGTGTTTTCTCTGTGGAGACTAACTGCATGCAGTATTCACACCTCACCATGAAGACTGGCCAGTCACGAATCTGAAACAATGAACGGTTGGGTGATTCATCTTGGAACTGTAGTTACATTCTGCCAACACAGCTGAGTGGGTGATCTGTTACAACTCTAGAACTACAGAAAGACATACTAAATACTGCTTGTTAACTTCTGTTTTAGTTTAAGACCATCTTGAGTGTCTGAAGTCCAGATTCCAAATCTACTCTATACCCACGCAAAAACAAATATGCTTATTTTGGGAGAACTTAGCCGTCATATTGAGATATAACAGCAACCAATAGAAAAGAATATCTACTTTATGTCGAGCAGAACTCAAACATTGATCAGTTCAAAGATAAATGTTGCTTCCTCAGCATGCATCACATGAGATGACAGGCTTTTTATTTTCCACTGTGCTCAATTCACCCAAAATAAAGCCAAGTTTCATGTAGATCTTTTTGTTCAGTATTAGCTATTTCTGTGGTGCTAAATCAGTGTCAATGCAGTGTTTATCTGTGGTGTTTATCTTCAAAAATAGTTACATAAAATTATTTTTTTTACATTTAGTTAAAAGCTGTGGTTATCTGTGATACTTAGAATTATGGACACCGATACGAAAATGTAAATAAAAGTGTGTTATTTCTTTCTTAAAACTTAATTATGTATACTCTGCCAAAACTGATGCACAAAATATTTTCTGGTCCTTGAAAGTACTCTTTCAAACACTGAAGCTGCCCTAGGTCTGGGAAATAGGGCAATCTAATCAGATATCCACAAATACTGACCAAAAAAATAATGTTTCAAAGATGAGGACTGCCATTTTATAATGTGGGAAAATATTATTTTTCATATGTAAAATGTGTACATGACATTAAGTTCTCCACTCAATAACTAAGCAAATATTAGGCAACCCTGAAACTGAAACCACCATAATATTGCAGTAAAATCTGTGTTGAGACTATCAAAGTTGAACATTTTGCACCTCAGTGGCTGGTAGGATGGTGTGAGCTCCTCATGGGGATGCGCGTGATGGTTTCCCAGGGTTGAGCTAGCTTGCTGCACTGCACCTTTCAGCCCACATCACTTTTCCCTTTCCAGAAGCACAAAAAGATGCGCATCACATTGCTTATGACCATTTCTAAATTGCCCTTCTCAGAATGGTTGGTTTCACTGCTCATGCCTCCCCTTCTTCCAAAAGTGTAGCCAGCAAGAATTAAGCTCCATTTCACTCCGCTTACTGATACTCGAAAGTCCAAAATTTACTCTCAGCCAACTCAAAGCTGAAGAATCAATTCTACTCTTATTAGCTTCATCAAATCAGTCACTCTAAACCAAATGATAACCAATTCTGCACTCTAACCCAACACAAGCCACACAATCAGTATACACAGAGGTACTTTAAAAAAAAAGTCTAACCTGTGAAACATGTTAAATTAGTAGGAATGAAATTGAAGTTAGCTTATCTGAATTTCCTGCTAGCTGCTGCACCATTTAAAATGGAATGTGAAATTGCTTAGGTGAATGAATGTATGTGCTGCACCATTTAACACTGACATTTCCCTCATATACACTGCCATTAACAGTCTGTGTTAATCCCTCTTTTAGGAAAAGAAATGTTTTTACAGTCCTGAATTGTACTGATCTAGTATTGAAGAAGAATTCAAACTGGAAAGATAAACATGCAAATAAATATCTAATTTACAGTGTACCAACATAAAGGGCTTTTCACATGAGACTTATTGAGATACTCCTACAAAAAGGTATTCAGGAGTCTTAAATCTAGAAGTAGATGATGAAAGTCATGAAACGAACCAAAATGTAAACAAGGCTCACAAGGTGAACTCATTTCAACTCACAGTTCAGCACATCAGTGTGGGTTGTTCCCTGCAAAGCAAATGCCTGTGAACAGTTTACTGTCTCAAAGACACCAGTAGGATAACAGTGTGAGGAATACAAATATCCCTTTGGTCATGAGTGTGGGATGCCAGGTGTACAGAAACAACTGACTGCTGTGAAAATGTTTATGAATGATTAATCTCTTAATCTCTTTGGAATCACCAGTGGTCCCAGACTTGCATTCCTCTCTCCAAGTCAAGAACAGCTCCGCTGATTCGCCTGATTTTCCATGCACAGTAGATTATATAGAGTTTAAGAGGTCAGGGAATTAATTTTTTTTTTACTTATAAAAATACATTAAAGTTAAATTACAGTGATTATAAAAACTACAGTGTAGGTTTGAAGCAATAATTTAAATTCAATGTTACAATCAATATCTTTAGCACATTCATGTGTGCCAAATCTCACCCACAAAGTCTAAAACAGACATTCCATGCATAATGACTGTTCAACCAGTTCTGTAAATGATGTGTGATAATTTCTCAAATATTTTTAATTGAAATGTAGCTTTTTAACTTTATAAATGGTATACAAATACAAACCATATAGACAAACTCTTAACCTGATCTCCCATCCTTTCTGATGCTTTCCCCCCCCCCCATTTTTCAGGCCTTTTGTCCTATTTGGATTGGATTTGTTTATCAGGAGGATGTCTGCTTTTTAACATTTTACTGGTCTCTTCAGAGTTGAAACTCCTGCATACTGACAGCATTAAAATGATTTACAGGAAGAGTGCATTTCTGCGGGTTCATCAGAAATCTATATTAAGGAGAACTGACACTTGTCCTAGTTGGTCAGATGCTAGAGGCATTGACGAGGAAGTACACAATGAATGGGCTCGTATGGAGCCATGTCTACCCAAAAGCTCAGGAACATTAACGTAGGTGTAACTTCGTTAGCGTTTTGCGTTGGGGGGGGTAGACGTGTAGCATTTTAGATTGGTTTTACGTGATTGTGACACTCAGTGCTCGAATTAGGAATCTTTTTTTACAGCCTGCTTAATAGTTAACTTTGATTTTATTTTAAAAATACCTTGCAGGCTGTTCCGAAAATGGTAACGGGCCACAAATGGTCCAGAGAAACGAGAAAAGAGCAAACAACGACACCTCAAGCTAAGAGACAATATGTGTGTCTTTGCACATCTGCACAGGAGTCACTCTGCTCATTTCATGCTGCTGCACATGCGAGTCTGTCTCTGCTCGCCTCTCACTTTTCTGCTCAATTCTAAAGTTTCTGCTCAGTGCATAATTACAACAGGAAACATGTCAGAGGTCAAAGGCTTGCTAATATATTTACTGCAGTACATTAACAGTTCTAAAGGTTTAGAACTGCAGCAGGAATGTTTTTTTATCTTGTTAATTATTTATTTTGCTACATTGTTATATTTCTTACTTCTTCAAAGAGTGCGCACACACATATATATACAGTGAGGAAAATAAGTATTTGAAGTATTTGTTCTCCCACTTAGAAATCATGGAGGGGTCTGAAATGTTTGTCTTAGGTGCATGTCCACTGTGAGAATCTAAAAAGAAAAAATACGGAAATCACAATGTATGCTTTTTTAATAATTTATTTGTGTGGTACTGCTGCAAATAAGTATTTGAACACCTGTGAAAATCAATGTTAATATTGGCCTTTGTTTGCAATTACAGAGGTCAAACGTTTCCTGTAGTTTTTCACCAGGTTTGCACACACTGCAGCAGGGATTGTGGCCCATTCCTCCACACAGATCTTCTCCAGATCAGCCAGGTTTCTGTTTGAGCTTCCTCAAAAGCAGATGAGCTTTGAGGTCCCTCCAAAGATTTTCTGTAGGGTTAGGTCTGGAGACTGGCTAGGCCACTCCAGAACCATGATATGCTTCTTACGGAGCCAGTCTTTGGTTATCCCGGCTGTGTGCTTTGGATCATGGTCATGTTGGAAGACCCCGCCACAACCCATCTTCAATGCTCTAACTGAGAGGAGGAGGTTGTTCCCAAATATCTCGCAGTACATGGCCCCGGTCATCCTCTCCTTAATACAGTGCAGTCGTCCTGTCCCATGTGCAGAAAAACACCCCCAAAACGATGCCTCCACACCCATGCTTCACAGTAGGGATGGTGTTTTTGGGATGGTACTCATCATTCTTCTTTTAGATTATGTCTCTCTCAGTGGAGAGACAGCCCTTATCCACCAGCGCCCAGGGAGCAGTCAGGTGTCTTGCTCAAGGGCACTTCAGTCATGTCCTGTCTGGGGATCAAACTGGTGACCTTCTGGTCACAAGACCAGATCCTTACCACTAGGCCATGGCTGCCCCCTATATATATTGTTAGACATTTTTATGTTAGACATTTTACCTCCTCTGGGCAGGGGAATCAAAATGTAAATTTACTAAGTTTAGTTCCAGAGAAATCTTTAACTGTATATTGGAGTAATTTGCATTCTGTGCTCCTGTATATTATGTTCTGGCAATAAACATTTTAATATTTTAAATAGTAACATTTCATGTATTTAGTCTGATGTTTTTAGAAAGATGTTATTTAAAACTATGACAATGCAAGAAAATGTAAATTTGTGATAATTATCGAGATTGATCAATATAGAACAATTTAACATGATATAAGAGAGGTGGGCGATATGGCCAAAACTTTTATTATAGATTTTGGTTTCTTTTACCACCACATAATACTGTGCCCGGTAGAATGTGGAATGGAAATTATTCTATCCGATTATTAAATGGCTCTTCAAAATCATTTTTTGTGATTTCTGAAAGTGTTTGATGGTTCTGTGAGTTAAAGTAGGTTACTATATACAGTTATTGGCAGGCAAAAATTTATTTTCAAATGCAAGGCAGCATCTGCCTGAAAAATCACATTCTGGACAGGTCTAAAATTATCATAGAAGCTCTGAGTTTGCTTAAAAAACTATGTAATATTTTCTCAGAGGACTAGGGAGAAAAAAACAAAAACAAAAAAAAAAAACCCTCACGTCACATGCTGCATCTGGATATAAATAAAATCACAGAGGACCTCCTGTGCAAGACAATTACCAAAGGACCCCATGTAATTATAATCCAACCAGAATAAACTAGTTACCATCCAAGTTGTAACATCAATGTTGGTGAATGACTCATCCCATGCACAAGTCTCTGACTGCACTGGGCAGGTTCTTCAGTGACCTAAAGTGTGTGAAGAAACCTTATCGCAGGTCCTTCCTTCCTGCTGTGGTTAGACTTTACAATTAACATTGCTCCAAGTAGACCACTTAAAACGCAACGTCACTCATAATCTCACTGATGTACATATCTGACAATATTTTTGAACAATACATATGATATTTATACAGCATTATGTGCAATATTTTAATTCACCAATGTGCAATATGTCCAACAGTCTTGGACATTTAGTTGTAAATATTCTTCAGAGTATTTGATAAGTTTTATTATATTTATATATTTTTTTGCTTATGTTTATAGTATCTACCAAGAGTCTCTTGATACCCTATTCTATTACCACCATCACTTCTATATCTACATTCACTACCATTTCTATATCTACAATCACTGTCCTTTTACTGTTGTAAAATTTGCTGAATTTCCCCATTGTTTGACTAATGAAGGATTATCTAATATTAGAGTTTTTGTCAACAAAAACCAACAGATTTCCTGACCTGGAAGACAAGGCCACAGCTGGCTGGGTCAAACGTTCAACTTTCCAGTCTACTGATGACTGTAACGTCATCATCCTCGCATGCTCTCACTGGCTCAGTTGCAGCGGTGATAGAAAATGACAGAAAGAACAGCAAGCTTAGTTAATATGCCAGCTCTCTAGTGGCAAATAATGTGTGTTAGCAAAGTAGTTGCCAAAAGACAAAGAAAACAAGGGGGGCGATCTGGCTTCGAATTACACAACTGAGTGTGCTATTGCTAAGTTTGCATCAGTGTCACTAAATTCCATCTGCTCTAGATTAAGAAAGATTAGTGGAGGGTGAGCTTGAGAGGAGGTACTTCAATCTAGTCCATTTAAATTTGTATTTATTGAACACTATTACTTATTGTGAGAATTATTAAGCATTGATCACAGCTAGTATCACAAACAATAAAAGTACAGAAACAAAACTGTTGTATACAGTAGGGCCAAAAAGTATATAGTCAGTCAATGACTGTGCAGGTTCTCCTACTTAAAAGATGAGCAAGGTCTGTAATTTTCATCATAGGTACTCTTCAACTATGAGAGACAAAACGAGAAAAAAATCCAGGAAATCACATTGTAGGATTTTTAAAGAATTTATTTGTAAATTATGGTGGGAAGTAAGTATTTGGTCAATAAACAACCAGTGAGAATTCTGGCTTTTACAGACCTGTTAGTTCTTCTTTAAGAAGCCCTTCTATTCTGCACTAATTACCTGTATTAATTGCACTTGTTTGAACTTGTTACATCTATAAAAGACACCTGTCCACACTCTGAATCAATCACACTCCAAAGAGCTTTCTAAGCACAACAGGGACAAATTTACAGACCTGCACAAGGCTGGGATAGGCTACAGGAAAACAGGCAAGCAGATTTGTGAGAAGGCAACAACTGTTGGCACAATTATAAGAAAATGTAAGAAACAAGATGATTGTCTGTGGCTCCATGAAAGATCTGACTTCATGGGGTAAGGATGATTCTGAAAAAGGTCAGGAGTCAGTCCAGAACTATATGGGAGGACCTGGTCAATGACCTGAAGAGAGCTGGGACCACAGTCTCAAAGAGGACCATTAGTAACACACTATGCCATCATGGTTTATAATAATGCAGGGCATGTAAAGTCCCCCTGCTCATGCCAGCACATGTCCAGGCTCATTTGAAGTTTGACAATGACCAGAGGAGGCATGGGAGGTGGTCAGGTGGTCAGATGAGAACAAAGAGCTTTGTGGTACCAACTCCACTCGCCATGTTTGGAGGAAGAAGAATGCTGAGCTGCATCCCAAAAACACCATACCTACTGTGATGAATGGGGGTGGAAACATCATGCTTTGGGGCTGTTTTTCTGCAAAGGGGACAGGACGACTGATCCGTGTTAAGGGAAGAATCAACGGGGCCACGTATTGTGCAATTTCAAGCCAAAACCTCCTTCCATCAGTGAGAGCACTGAAGATGGAGCATGGCTGGGCCTTCCAGCATGACAATGACCCCAAACACACCGTTCAGGCAATGAAGGAGTCACCTGGAGAAAATTTGTGGAGAAAGTTGAAAGTCCGTGTTGCCCAGCAACAGAACATCACTGCTCTAGAGGAGATCTGCATGGAGGAATGGGCCAAAATACCAGCTACACTGTGTTAGGGGTGAAACGATTACTCGAGTAATTCGAGTTACTCGATTACAAAAAATGATCGAGTAATTTTCTGTGCCTCAAGTAATCGTTTATTTAATTTTAAAACTCCGCGCATGGTATTTCGCACGGACGACTTTTAATGTGGCACACCACGCTTACGTCACAGGAAGGAGGAGGCGTGGAGATTTTTAGTTGAGAAGCGGGAATATGGAAGCGACGAGGGAAAAGAGCAACAACGTGCGAGAAGAAAACGACAATAGGAAAATAACACAGCGCGCTATCCAACACTGGCAGAACTGGCAAAGTCTCTGCTGTGTATTTCAGCTACATCCACGCCATCACAGCGCTTGTTTTCAGCAGCAGGAAACATTGCATCAAAGCGCAAGGCAAGCCTCAGTTCTTAGCATGTTGAGCACTTAGCACTTTCCTCAATTGTTATATGTTGTATTGATATTGTTTGTAAGAATAATGTTCAATATATCTTGGCTTTGTAAAAAAGAAAATATTTAATTCAACATGTAGAAAACCTAGAAGTGGATGTTGTTATCTCAGACTTGAAATTATTTATTATTCTTAATTTATGTTTGCTTTTTACCTTTAAATCAATGTGATTTTATTTTATTTCTATGTTTTTGCACTTTACAAAAGCAAGAGTTTTGTCACACAGACTTGAAATTCAAAGTAGAATATATAAAAAGGCAATGTTTACTGTATTGTGCCTTAATTTGTGTTTGCTTTTTACCTTTAATGTGATTTCTACAAATGTATTTCTCTTCTGTTTTAATTTTGAAAAAAGCAAGTGTTTTAAACTTGAACCTGAAACGGAGGCTGTTATTGTATTTTAAGCAATAAAAAGTTTAATTAAAAAGCTTTAGTTATTTTTTGTGTATTTCTATTACTTTTAAGCTTAAGTAGTTATTGCAGAACCTGATTTCTTTCATTTATTTTTTTCTGATTACTCGATTAATCGCAAGAATAATCAATAGAATAATCGATTACTAAAATAATCGTTAGCTGCAGCCCTACAATGTGTGCAAACCTGGTGAAGACTTACAGGAAATGTTTGACCTCTGTCATTGCCAACAAAGTTTATGTTACAAAGTACTGAGCTGAACTTTTGTTACTGACCAAATACTTATTTTCCACCACAATTTACAAATGAATTCTTTAAAAATGTGCAATGTGATTTCCTGGATTTTTTTCATTTTGTCTCTCACAGTTGAAGTGTACGTATGATGAAAATTACAGACCTCATCTTTCTAAATAGGAGAACTTGCACAATCAGTGGCTGACTAACTACTTTTTGGCCCCACTGTATGAGGCATATATTTGGCTCCTAATAAATAAATACTAATAATAGTAATAATAATAACAACAACAACAACATTTATAATCCATGAAATCGGCCTCAGAAGAAATGTGTATAATTTGGAAAGTGACTGACAAAATTTGGAGAATAAAATCCTTACACAACCCTTTCCAACAACTGCTCATTTGAATAAACCTATCTTAGCTACATAATGTCTCAAAACGCAAAGCATATAGAGCTTGCCAACAACATAAATCAGTTACATTGTAACAGTTTGTGCAGCCAATCATTCTGATCATAGTCAACAAATATTACATTATATTTCAATAAACTTTTGAACACTTATTCATCAAATGGTTCTCCCAAAATCAAGAAAATTAGCAAGAAGCCTGTTCCCCTTTTCTGCTGTAAAAGCCCATTTACTCTTCTGGGAAGGCTTAGCACTTGATGATGTAACATTGCTGTGAGGACCTGATGTTGGGAAAATTAGTTCTGGATGACACTTCAACTAATTCCAAGGAGCACCATTCCCGAGAATATTACACCACTGCTCCAAAACCAAATGGACTGTTTACTTTTGATGTTTTGTTCCAATCTAGATACTTTTTTCATTGACTGAAGCTTAGGGCGACCACTGTCTGCCAGTAGTCTACTTGTTTATTTGGCCATTGTATGTGTACATCAAGCACAAAGTACTTGTATCTGGAGCAGAACGTCTTAACTGTTAGCCTAACTTCATGTATGTTATTTAAAATATAAACAGGCCTTCAAACATGTTTCAGTTGACACTTCCTCTCCAGTCTAGACCAGGAGTTTGGACCTGAGGGCAGAAATTCCAGGTTTGTCTGAGCAGGAAACTCACCAACCTGTGAAGGAATCTGGTACTAAAGGGCTGAGCTTGCCCACCTCTTCCTTAGGCTTCCTGTTGGCAGTGCTTATTTCTGAGATTTCACCAACAGTGTAGCAAAGGATGGACTGCACAAGTAACAGAATTCACTAACAGATTCCATGAGTTTGGACATGATGTAAATAGATATTTAATGCTGAAAATTTAATGAGCTTAAGAGGGAACTGTCTGCATATAGATAGTGAATCAGATCGAACAGCTAGTTAGCTATAAAGCTCGTCTTGACGGGTGTTTGTGGTAAAAGCTCTTGTTTAATGTCGGATTGGTGTAACATTAGCTCTGCCTGAAACTTCCCTTTACAGCTTAGCTAAGCAGAGAGTGAAATAATGTAGATAAACGTTGTGAAAAAGTGTAAATGAGCGACAGAGAGCATACTGAGTTTCTTACACGCTATATCAGCACAAATGTGTTTGGTAGTTAGCTCGTTAACCGCAAGCTGCACCGAGAACGCCAGAGTTAGCATCCAGCTAACATTTCAACAGTTCTAAAGTTTAGTGTTGTCCTGACAAAGCTCAGCTACTTTTAGAAGAAAACTCACCGAAGTGAAGCTCTGCAGAGAGACCGCGGACCTGTACAAACAGACAGGCTGCGTTTCAACGGGAGAAAGAACAGGGAACTGATGCGAGAGTGAAATTAAAAATGAAAACCTCCGCTTACTCGCTTGCTTTCTCTATCTCCGCTCACTGTCTCGCGCTCGCGCCGCTGGTACGAGCACAGCGTGATGACGTCACTACGCTGAAGTCACGCGTGGCTCAGCGTGGTCTGTATACTTTGTATAAGCGGATATTTTATCTCTGAGAGTTGCATACATAGTAGTTTTTCCATTTTGACGTTTCACATTTACTGTGAGGATTTCTGTGGCTGTCATTTATTGCTGGTGGGCAATTTATTGCAGTGGAGGCATTATAGTTAAAGCGGTTCATTATAATACAGCACATTTGAAAATGTACTGTCTGTGTGCTCTACATTATTTGTTTATTTACAAAAAAATGACAGTAAAATGTTATAGCTGATTGTGTTGGATTTTGAAAGCGCAAGTCTGGAGTGTTTGTATTTTAAAATAAATTGTATTTTTATACAAACATGCATAAATGCTTTTAAAAACTGTTTAATAGAAAAGGTCAAATCATATACTATTATCAATAGCTTGCTTAAAGTGTCTGGTCTGGTGATATGCAAAATGTTTTACTACCACTCAGGGGTGTCGTAGTGGGGTGAAAAGCCTTTCCAGGGCCCCAGGTGTGTAGTAGGGGTGGCTTGGGTAGCCTGGAATTTTATTTTCATTGAAATATTAAAAGAAAAAATATTTAATAATGGATGGTGTGGGTGGCTGGGCACTGCTTGTGCATAGGGCCCAGAATTTGGTGCCACTCCCCTGCTTTCACTTACTATGACTGCGAACAGCCAGGTTTTAATAACCAGGTTAATGAGACATATACGTAGAGCATTTTACAGTTCTTATATCAAAAGCACGGTGCTGAGAGATGAAAACACTGATCCTCTAAATTAAAAGCAATGTTCTACTCTCCTTTCATGCAGTTTTCTTTTTTCCTCCTATCAAAATCCTTGTCTGTAAGTGATACTTCTGTTTAGTTTGGATGAAAAATGTTTTATTGATGCAAACTGTTGCTCAAAAACACCTGAGTCAGAGTGTGTTGTGAAAGTGCACAATCATTTACCAATTTGTTTGCACTTGGAGGAATTTTATCCATCTGTGCAGTGAAACACACACTAATGTGCAGTGAGCACATATGCAGCCCCTATTTACAGAGCGCAGGGAGCAGCTGGGGGTTAGGTGTCTTGATCAAGGGTCTAGCCAGTCACAAGACCAGATCCCTGACCATCAGGCATGTAGGTATGATTAGCTGTTTGAAAAGTCCATCAATTCATCTATCCACATTGGCGAATTTAACCAACATGCAAACCACGCAATTGCTTGGGGCCCCGGAGATCAGGGGGCCCGCTGCTGGCCAATAGAGGTTAGCAAAAAAAAAACCGTTTTGGTTCTCTGCTGATTTTTCCGTCCAAAAACGAGCCAGCAAAAAAACAGCCACTCAGTCGTGTTCACCTGCGTGTCTCTCTCTCT
>BRDA01014425.1:0-20000 GCA_036984385.1 Crenuchus spilurus | reverse complement strand
TTAAATTAGCTCTTATGTTAGTTAACTGTTAGCTACATTAGCTAACTAGCTATCTAACTGTTACAGACTCCTTAGCTAGTTAGCTTGGGCCAGTTGTACTTTGTAAATAAACCTTGATTTGATTTAAAACTTCTACATCAGTAACATATTCTTTTTATCCTTCTACTGTAGGGAAGAATACATCAGTCCAAGACAAAGAAAAACATTATATATCATATTTCATTTCAGTGTTTTTATACATTTTCACATTAAACTCAGCAATTGAATTGCTTCCACTGTTCGGATTCTTAAAAGTGCTTAAATGTTTTCAATAAATTAATGTTACTTGGATATATGTGACTGTCAGCAAGCAAATGTAAGACATTTTAAAATGTAAAACAATGAATTAAAAGGTCAAACAAATTATAGGTTTGTGTGTCTTAACTTTACTGTAATTATTATATTCATATACAATATTTCAAATATAATGCCTGTTACAGTAGTCTTAATATTTGCTGCGATAAAAAATACATCACAACATTATACATACATGTGGTTATTATTGTAGTAAAAATTACAGTATTATATAATACTGTGATTAAATTTACAGTAAACATACTGTGGAATGTATTACATCAACTTACTAGCTAATTGCTGCCATCTAGTTACTGTATATTTCATAGTATTTTATTTACTGTGAGTCTTACCCAGAGTGACTCACAAAACATGTAGACAGTGAAAGCCACACCATTACAAAGTACTTGGAAAAATGTATAACCTAACAGACGCGCTGTAAAATAGTTTACGCCAGATTGATCTAGTTAATAATAATGATGCAGTTAAAAGGACATGCTTATGAGAAATTAAGTGCAAATAAGGGCAGAAAGTTTAACCTCAAATTTCACACTCTTAGGACTTTATACAAATAATATACAAACTTGAAGCTATTTCATGATGGAAATAAACAGATAAAATCTCAGTGTTGCAAAAAAGAAAGTGTTCAAAACATGATGAAAATAAATGTCTTTCTTCACTTCATACATGTCTTGTGCCACTAGGGGTCTATTTTCACTATATATATATATAGTGGCAGGATAAGGACATATAAGAGGATGCCTTTAGTACTGCCTTAAGAGGTGAGTTTTCTATTGCACTTAATGTTACGTATGCAGCTGTGCATCATGTTGCAAAATACATTATGGTTTATGTGGTTTATAGACATGCTGTGGGAGTTATATTACATAACCTATGTAGTGCACTACAGAAGCTGTTTTGTCAATTTAAGAGAAACGGAGTAGTGTGGAGACAGTAGGCACAGAAATCAAGGACCATGGTGTGCAGGTGTGATATTTTGAATTAAGGTGCAGAAGTAATATGAGAATGCATGGTAATAATATAAAAATAATTGTGATTACAATAAAAACACTTGGTCTATAGTTTAATACATTGGATATAATTACAGTTATCCTCAATTTAAATCAATCAGTTAATCAATGCATAAAATTAACAAAGAAAATTGCTGTTGATTCTGTTCAGCAGACATTTTGTCAATTCAGTCTTGTGATATGTAAACCTATCCAGCAGATGGCGCTCGTTGTCTTTTACTTTTTTGTATGAAAATCCTAGTTAATTTAATCTATTATCATGTGGTTTCATGACATTGTCTACACAGGGCGTCTAAACACACACAATAATTGTGATACATTTTCATTATATTTTCTGTGTTTTATTTAAATTTTGTAAACATTAGAAATGAATGGTTGAGACTAACAGGGATATGTTCATTCATCAGATGGACAAAGTTCCTCTTCCACAAGCTCACACACACACACACACACACACACACACACACACACACACACACACACACACACACACACACACACACACACACACACACACACACACACAGAGGTTTGATTATGTGAATTGTAGGACCATTACATACACATACTCATCCCTTAAACAAGACTCTCAACCACATCTTTGGCCATGACAATGATGAGCAGGAGAGAGGAAAGGAAAGTGTAATGTAGGAGAAAGAGTCAGAAGTTGAATACACAACACAAAGAATGATTCAGATCAAGAGATGTAGAACAATCCAGTGATGATGAAGAGGGTCCTGTCGAGGCTGCTGTTACGTAACATTCAAAGAATGGAAATGTTTTGTGGTTTTCATCAACACCTGAGAGGAAAATGTCACCAAGATGACCCTGGGCCAACAAGATGTGCCATATTCCAGGCTGATGACATAAAATCCTGCTTCAAACCATTCCTGTTTAAGTGTTCATGTGTGATCTGGTGCAGCCATTGTCTTGTGGTTTTGGAGCTTGTCTGAGAAGCAAACATGCTAACCACCAAACCAGAAATCCAGAATCTAAAATTGTAAAAATATTTGAGTAAATTGCTATTCAAACAGCAACAACAATAAAATAAAAAAATGTTGGGAGCAGTGGGGGCAGCATGGTGGTTAGAGATGTGGTCTTGTGACTGGAAGGTTCATGGACAGGTCATGACTGTGCCCTTGAGCAAGTCACCTACCCCCAAACTGCTCCCTGGCCGCTGTGGATAGGGCTGCCCACTGCTTTGCTATTAACTCCAGCCAGTCAGTTTGTGAGCCTATTAAAAATCTGAAAATAAAAGACTTGCTTTTGTTCAACTTTGACAGAATGTATAATTTAATAAATAGTACAATTTGATTAATCTGAGTATTTTTATGCTTAAAATATATATTATGCTTTGTCAAATTCAAAAATGAGCTCTATTAGCTCAGGTTAGTGAGGACTACAGGCCATAAATAGCTAATTAAAGTTATTAACTTGTATTGTTCACAAGACTTTAAGTTGATAAAAGACCTATCACAACATTAGATAGACTGACTGATTGACTGACTGGTTATTTGATTGATTGATTGATGGAATGAACACAAGAGGAGGCTTAAAATGTGAATGATATGATCACAGATGAATGAAAGCATGCAGGTGACTGTAGGTAGTATTCCAGAGTTTTACAAATTCAAGTCCTCGAGTATTAGGGCTGTCAAAATCATTTTAAAATGCACTAAATGACTTAAAAGTTATTTTTTATTTATTGGACCATGTGCGGCTCCTGTAGTTCCAAGATGACAACCCCATCATGTGTTTCCTGCAACTTGAAAACTGCAACTGGTCTTGCATGTTTGATTATAAATCACTTCTAGATATCCCTCTTGATAAACTGAAAGTTGTTTGCTGTTTGAATTTGTATCAGATGGTTAGGAACAAGAAGTGAGTGGACAAAGCTGTGTATTAAATAATCCTAACTGGCTACTGAGCAAGCATACACTAACATGTTTATCTACACTGTAATAATGTTTTATATCTGGTATATCATCTTTAAATTGCATTTCAAGTGACATTAGTTGTCTTTACGAATATTAGATTCAACCTGATGCACGTCCTGAATTAGCAGTCATTATGCATTCAAATAACCTGTCCAAATGGAATGGAAATGCAGTCCTGTGATCCTAGACAGATTATCCAAGGGGAATTCCACCAAGTCTTCAAATTTTATGCATATTTCAATCATTGAAATTGTTCAGAGTCTTTTGACAGACATAGAGCTTTGTAAGGAAGCTCAATAACTGACCAGTGGTTGCAATGTTTACAGTAGATTCATTTTAAACACATTTTCTGATTTTTTGTTACTTTGGGTTCCTTCAGTTACTGTATTTCTTTATAAGGCACTACATGTTTCTCCACATGGATGAGTTGATTTTTTACATCTCAAAAATATAGTCATGTCATCTCACAGATTTCATGTAATAGCTTTCTGTGAGGTAGCTTTTAGAGGCATTAAGTGCTTTGGATGTCTGGTTCCCATCAACTACAAACAATTCTGACTCCTTCTCACTCTAGAAAATCATTCTTGGCATCAAACCACTCAATGATTTTACCAATTACATTTTTACCTTTAAAGTTAATTGTAAAGCGTCCTTGGGTCTGTGAAAGGCATTATATAAACGTATTATTATTATTATTATTATTATTATTATTATTATTATTATTATTATTAAAGTAAAATAAGCTTACGTAAACTTAAAAATGCACTAGAAAGAAGGACTTTAGACTGTATTAATGTTTGTTTGTGACACAAAAAAAACTAATTTGAATGACATTTTCACTTATTCCAGTGTTTGACAAATTATCCAATCAACTGACAAATATTTACATTTGTATATATCAATTGACAAATATTTACACTCAGGTGCTCACACACACACACACACACACACATGCTTGTTTTTAACACTAGGGTTAATGTGTGATGGAAGCACACACACCACACACACACACACACACGCACACACACACACACACACACACACACACACACACACACACACACACACACACACACTCAATGCCTGGCTGCCAGTCTTGATGGTGATGCCAGCCACTGATAGCTGGCAGACTGTCAGTAATTTGTGTTAATTGTGGGAAGTTTCCGTGGCTGGCGCTCAGTCAGCTGGCATGGCTGTGTGTGTGCACATGTGACCCAGTAGCTCATTCAGCCATTCCCCGCTGCACAGCATGCTCAGCCGTCTGCCTGCAGAGCTGATCCAGTATCAGCCTCTTCCATCCTAACTTGAGGTGCTGGAAGAGAAAATGAATAACTGATCATACACATCGTCCAGTTTTTCCACACAACTGCTTTTAGATAATTAATTAAAGTGAAAGGTATGCGCAGAGTTGCGCATCATTAAATAGTTTTAAGTTAAGATCATAAAATGTTTGGAAATGTCTTTTTATTAGAGCTGTTAAATTTAAGGTGAAACCTAAAGACTGGGCATCATCCTTAGAATTTATAATTCATCCAACAACTAAAAATATACAATCCACATTGACCTGTGGTCGAACACACTGAAAAGACTATTAGTCTTAAGAGCAGTTAGTGGAGTTTGATAGGAAAACCGAAGAGAGTCACAGATTACTGTGTATACTGTACTGTGCTAAAGGCTTAGGCACATAAACATTATTTAAAACCATCTATCTTGGCATTAAGTGGGGTGGCACGGTGGCTTGGTTGTTAGTACATTTACTTCTCAGTCCTGGGGTCTTGAGTCCCCATCTGGGTTTCCATGTTCGTCCTGTGACTGCGTGGGTTTCCTCTTGGGAGTTTACGGCTTTCTTTGAAAACATAGCGATCAGGCAAATTGGTGACTCTTAATTGCCCTGATGTGAGTGTGTGTGTGCCCAGTGATAGAGTGCCACTCAGTCCTGGGTCTGACTAAAATAGTTGAGGGCCTTACCCAGTGGAAAGTTATGAGGACTCACAGCTACCCTGAACTGGATGACGTGGTTAGGATAATGGATGAGTCAATATATTGGCATGAAGTGTGCTTTTACTTGTGGAAACACCATGTATTACTAAAATAATAACAGACAGACAGACAGACAAATACGTTATTGTCATTGTGTCGTACATAATACAGAGCAATGAAATGCAGTTTAGCATCCACCAGAAGTGCAAATAGTGCAAATTATCATAGTGCAAGATATGTGTCCATAAATATAAATAACATTATCAGTCATAATTAACAGGGCTAAGGTAGTGAAGATTGCAGTGGTTAATGGTTATATACAATGTACAATGTATACAGATTAAGTGTCTAGAAAGCTAGAAAAATATAGAAGCCTATGACATATAGCTTATAAAATATAGAATAACAGACTGTACAATGTAGAATATACAGTATCTACAGATGTATAAAATAACAAATAAAGCAGCAGCATTGAGAACAGAATGTTACAGTGAGAAATATCACAGTGTTAATGGTGAAGTGTAGAGTTCACAAATGTAATGGAACTAAGGAAGAAGATGGGATTGAAACTGCTGGTTCTGGTTCTGGTGTAAGTGATTCTGCATCTCCTATCAGATGGAAAGAGGATGAACAGCTTGTGGTTTTGAAGTCCTTGATGATGTTATGTGCTCTGTGCATATTTATTAATAATAATAATTATTAATAATTAATAATTAAGAGTTACAAAAATTTATTGTTTTGATGAAAGTTGAGGACATATTATGAACTTCCTTGAAGAGCAAATTTTGGTTCCAGATGTTTAACATGGATGTATTAAATTCATAAGCAGTACACTTGATTCAACATAATGAACTAGTGACTGACCAAACCATGGATTATAACAAATAATACTGGACTAATATTATACTGGATTGGAAAGGGATAACACATTTGCATATGGTAAATGCCACTTATTTAGTTTTATTTGGTATTTATTCTAAAATTAGTGCCCAAATGTAAAACTGTTTACATCTAAATACACTAAAAAGTTTTAAAAAACTTTTTTCACAGTATTATATCACAAAATATATACAGTAGCCTGTATGTTGGATTTTTGCTACGTTTGATTGAATAAAATAGAGTTAATGTCTTAATAAGAGTTAAAAGTCTTAAAATCTGATTGGATAATATATATATATCCAATATATCCAAATGTTAATTCTAGTATACTAGTACTAGTAAATACTAGTACAACTCTAGTATTATTTTTTCGCATCTGTACTTTCCCACTATTGTAAGTCGCTTTGGATAAAAGCCTCTGCTAAATGCAATGTAATGTAATGTAATGTAATAATGGGGACAGTAAAGTTTTTTTTTTTGCAGATTTTCAGGTTCATTAATACTGTGCTCAGAGCATAAATCAGTGCATTTTAGTGCACCATACACAAGGGTAATGATTTTGAAATAGAAAATGTCTTTATTCTTTAAAACAACTGATTATTGTTTATTTGTCATCTTAAAATACAAAGCTGAACTCAATATGATTAACAAAATATTACTGTTTCTAAAACCAACACATGGATGGTTCATCTTTACAAAGGTTGAGTTGTTAATGTAATTTGTGCACAATTGCAACAAATTAAAAGAAAGTTAATTAAAGCGGGAAAAGTGATCGATCCTTGGTTCCCTCTCTTAATATTAATGTCTTAAAAAGAATTTTCCTTTAATGCCTCAAATACAAATAAAGTTAATCATTTCATCTCAGTTAAACCTCCATATTTCTAACACTACAATGAATCAACCTTTTACCGCTGGATGTTAATCATTTTTAACTCGCCACAATTGACTAATTAAGCTAATTAAACTAATTAAGACTAATAATGAAGAGATGAGAATGACATTGCTGTTTAAACTGGTGCACAGAGCAGAACAGTCATCATAACCCCAAACTGAAATGTGCACAAATAGTCCCCAGACAAAAGAGTTTATTTAGAAGGATTTTCATTTAGCAGCTGAGAAAAGTGGATCAGAAAAGAAATAATTACTCACACAGGGGGAGGAGGCTCCAAAAATTCTCATCGAACAATAGAAGTGGAGAATAGGAGGGTGGAAAAAGACAGAATTATACAGGATTTAAATTATTACAATTGTATTTTTGGTGCATGTAATTGCAAATGACATCAACAGTGTTACCACAAAATTGTTATCTTGGAAAAAAGATTTGCTTGCGCTTCTTAACCAGACAGCATTTTTCTTTTTTCTCTCCTTTTTTAATGAATTAATTAGGCGATCACTGTAATTACTGTTTATATTGTTGTTAATGAGCCCAAAGGCAAGCGAGCAGCACTCATCCAAATTACACTCACTAGGCACAGAGCCAAGGAAAGGTCCAAACAGGAGGATGGGGAGAAGAGGGAGGCTGATGACTGCAACAGTGTGCCATCCCAGCCAAGCATTTAACTGCTACATCATTCATAAATGTACATAACTCAGAAAGTGAATGTGTGTATTTTGACAATAGTATATAACAATGTATGGCTGCTAGGAAAAAATATGTTTCTTCATCATCATGACACATTCAGTGGTAGCTGGTGAAAAATATTCTAGTTGGGACTGTTTGAGTCATTCAGTTTCCATAATCATCCCAATATTATTGAACACAAACTGCAGGATATCAGTGCTCTGTGAAAAGGTCTATTTAGCATTAAATTAAATTAAAAATTAAATTAGCATTAAAAAGACTAATAGTTAATGAAAATTGTCATTAGTTGTATGTAAATGTGCAAAGATTTTACAGCAGGTATCATAAGATTACCAACTGAGTCTGGTTCAGAAGCATAAAATAAAACACTATTAAGACTAAATATTAGCATTTCTAGTTACATGTATTGCATGTCAATAACACCAGATGTTCCTAAAACCACTGACTGACTCTGCTGAGGCCATAAATGAAACCTTAGGTAATAAATTCAAGAACACTGATTGACTAAATTTCTGTTGCTACAGTATGCTGTATCTTGTGTCAGCAGGTCAGTGATTGGCTGCTGCTTCTCTGAGTGGGTGATATTTCTGTCACCTCAGAAGAGAGAGAGAATGAACCAGGAAGCTCACCCCCCCCCCCCAATATACTTTATAGACATGTCATTGTGCATGTTTACCACATACATACTTAAAACAGATCATTGATTATTATTAAAATGTTTATTTAAAAAATGAAAATAAAACACAATGAAATAAACACTTCCCAAAACACAGGTTTATATATGTAAAGTCAGTGAGTTTTAATCTCTGAAGGAAACATAATGAATTTAGTTTGGATAAGTAGCTGAAACTAGAAGAATAGAATAAAAGTGGTGGACATACAAGGTAGTTTAGGTTATCTGTCCTGATACTGACAAGGAAAATGTCACAATTGGTTGTTTCTGCTGACAGATTTGTAGCAGAGCCCATATGATACAGGTCAGGCCATGTAGCAGACACACACACACACACACACACACACACACACACACACACACACACACACACACACACACACACACACACACACACCACAAGCAGCACAAAAGCTGTCAGCTCTTTAATTAACAGTCATTTCCAGAGCCTTCTCTCCAGATGCCAGATTGAGCCAATCAGAGTGGCAGAGGGGAGCGATGTTAGAACAGGAACAAGAAAATGTGAGCTTAAGGAAACAGCAGGGATGGAGAGAAAGAAAGGAAAATGGTAGGGGAAAAATACAAGGAAAGAAGAGGAGGCAGCACACAGTAATGTAGATGTGCCATTTTCCCCAAATGAAAAATTGAATTTAATTATTTTTGTATGAAATATTAATAAGAGCCTCACATTAGCTTGCAGACATTTATCTAAATAGAGGTTCTAATTAATGTGTCTGGTGCCCTTATTATTCTTGGAGGGGTTGTGCTGCAGTGGGGACAGTCAAGAAGGTCAGTTTAAACTGAGACTCATGGAAAACAAGCAGGGTTGATGGACATGGGGCAGCAGGTGATGAGTAACCACAGATGGCCAGGTGGTACTGTAGGTGGTGGGAAGAGCATGGTGGGTAATCAAGAGAGCAATGTATTATAGGTAATCCAAAATTGGAAGGCGACCATATGATGGGCTGTTGTTTTAGCAGGGATAACAACAGAAGGGGGGGTGTAACAGAGAATATAAAAAAAATTAAATTAGACATAAAATAGACAATAAAGAACTATAATAACTGTAATATATAAAATAAGATATAAGAAGAGATCTATTGTGCAATTTGCAGATAAATGTGTAAAATATACAGTATACAGACATATAGTGTACATGGATGGTAAAAATATACAAATATACAGTGTACATGGATGGTAAGTGTGAACATGGATGGTAGAATTTAAATGTGCATGATAAAGTGCAAAGTGTGTGTGTGTGTATGTGTGTGTGTGTGTGTGTGAGTTTGAATAGTCCAGGTTGTGGATGCATGTTTGTGTTATTGTCCGGATTTCAGAGTTTGGAGGCCTGCGGGTAGAAGCTCCTCCTCATCATCTGTGTTTGACTTCAGGGGGCTAAAACACCTCTCTAACAGCAGCAGAGAGAAGAGTCCTTTGTTGGGTTGACTAGTGTCCATCAGTATCTTTTTGGCCTTGGTCCATCAACGCTTGCTGTGGATGGTCTGCAGGTCAGGGAGCTCCACTCAGATGAGGTGCTCAGCTGAACGCTCCACCTTCTGAAGAGTTCATCTGTCCTGCAGGGGGCTGTTTCCAAACCAGGCTGTGATGTTCCCTGAGAGGATACTATCTATGGTGCAGGTATAGAAGTTCAACAGAACCCTGGAGGGCAGCATAAATGTAAACTCCAAGGTATTTGAAACTGTTTACTCTTTCCACCGCAGCTTTATTCTGTAATTCCTCTCCTGCTTTCTGTTGCAGTCCACAATCAGCTCTTTTGTCTTGCTGACATTGAGAAGGAGGTTATTATCCTAACACCAGCTCTCTTGGTGTTTAATCTCCTTCAGGTATACCCTCTCATTATTGTTGGGGATCAGACCTACTACAATGGTGTCATCAGCAAATTTGATAATGGTGTTACATCTGTCATGAGTGTACAGTGAGTACAGCAGGGGGCTTAGGACACATCCCTGGGAGCATAGGCGTGCAGAAATAGACATCAGGTGTCTCTTCACCATCAACTCTGCCCTATATCAACGAAAGTGCCCTTTTGAAACTTTTTTTTCTTCTTTTTTTCGCAGTCCTCACAGGGGGGGGAGCGTCTCGTTCGGCACGCGCAAGTTCAGTTTAGTTTGTCACATCAATCTGATTAACTATACAGAGTTTAGAACTTACTTACATATTGTGCTGGTAGAGAAGAGGTAACTTATCAAATCCAGTATAACACAGAACAGTCTTATTACTCTTTACTGGTGAACACTTTGTTTAAAAACCAGATACATATATAACACACTCTGAGCTGCTGATGAGATCAGTGTTACTGCATCTCATCTCACAGATGGTAAGTTACTCATGTAAACAAATTAATTACATCTACCAACACAGGATGATGACTACATTAATAAACCACTAAGCCAGCACAACACAACTGCATAAAATAACCGATATGAACATTTTATAACTGTTTTTATACCGTGTAATTTTTAAAATCTTGGCCTAATGAATAATTATTAGGGCAGGAAGAGCCCGTGTGCGTCTCTGTGTGTGTGTGTGTGTGAGAGAGAGAGAGACAGAGAGAGACACATAGAGAGAGAAAGCGCACGCGTTTGTGTGTGTGTGTGTGTGTGTGTGAGAGAGAGAGAGAGAGAGAGTGAGCGTTCACGTGACGCTCCGCCAGTATTTTGACTGTATTACTGACTGATTAGCTGCATGATTCTCATCATTTTCTAGACTATTTATTAATTTGCGGGAATTTTCGACATGTATGTCTCGTCCCGCTCCCACAACAACTGACTGACTGACCGACCGCTCCCGCAAGAGACGTTTAATTGTGGTCCCGCGCCGCAAGATATTGTAACGAGTCCCGCGGGAATGCAGACCTCTACTCTAAGCCCAACATGAAATCATTTTGTTGTGCAGTAAAATGTCTCATGTGCGTGTAATTTTTTTTATAATGAAGTGTTCCACGTGTGCTAAAAAGTGCCCTTTTCCCCCCCTGAGCACTTGCCCCCCAAAATGTCTGTGCACGCCACTGCCTGGGAGTATCCAGTGCTAAGAGTGAGGGTGTGTGAGACATGTTTACCTTCCCACACCACTTGTGGTCTGTCCGTCATGAAGTTGGAGATCCAGTGACACAGGTATGGATGAAGTCCCAGATCTACCAGATCTACCAACACGGCATCCATCCATCCATCCATCCATCCATTATGACACCCACTTAATCCTTATCAGGGTCGCGGTTAGTCCTCTACCACCTCATTGGGCACAGGGCAGGGCATTACACTACTCAACTAAGCCCAGGACAAAGTGTCAATCAACATGGCATCCATTTCTTCCCAAAAAAAGTTCTGGAAGTACTGATTCATCTGACCACAGCATCATCTGACCATGTTTCCATTGTGTGTTTCCATCCCAAATGTCTACAAGCTCAGAGAAATTGATGCTGCAAGTTTTATTTTTTAATGTAACTCTGCATTGTAGAGCTTGTTAGATTGCCAATCTCTTGCTAATGTGGTTATATCAGTTATTGCTGAATGATAGTTCTTAATGCAGTGCTGTCTGAGGGATCAGAGATCACACATGTTCAACTTAGGCTTGCTTTCTTGCCTTTAAAATTCCTCCAGATTCCTTGAATTGTTTTATGACATCATACATGTAGAGGGAGAAATATGCAAATCCCTTCAAATTTTTCTTTGAGCAACATTGTTTTTAAACAACTTAGTACTTTTTTCACACATTCGTTGACAAAATGAAGATGCTCATTAGACTTGTTAGCTCCTTTCATGGCTAAAGCTTTTGTTCTAAATAATTATAATCACCTGTTGACACCATCTGTTTGAAATCACATCATTTAGCTTTTTTACCTCATTACTAGCCCTAAATGGTCCCCAACCCAACTTTTTAATATAGATTTTAATGTACAGATTGTCTTTTTTTCCTAATATTCCAGTACTAAGGTACTTGTTTCTGCAGTGAGGTTATGATTTTGGCTCGTTACTGTAGCTGGCTAGCTAACTTTTCTCAGACTTTGAAGGCATTGGGAAATAGCCTCGATTTTATTATTTGCCCTCTGCAGTGAGCACTTCAAGCTGGAGAAGATAACCACAATTTTAAAAAATTCATCCTAAATAATATTTCACTGTATCACAATCACTATTTCATTCTTTTAACAACAACAACACACTCTTAATGGCATACCCAAAAGCTCATTTAAATCTAATACCTATCACAGGGCTTTCATTAATTTCAAAATACTATGAAATCCCTAAAGTGCTTCATAGTAATGACTAAAATGTCTTATTGGTACCTGTTTGGATTCAGCTGCAAAAATATCAAGAATAATTTATTTATGCAATTTCAGCTTTAGCTAATAAATATCCAGTCTAGCTTGATTGTGCTTTAGTTCTGAAAAGTGTTTAGGCTGAACTCTGTGCTAGTGTGATTGCATAAACTTCTCATAATGAGGCCTTCAATTAGTGCCAACCAATCAATGTGGTAATTGCAGTGAGGGACTGATGCCGTGTGAGGAACTGCTGGTTTCTGCCGCCCTGTATCGATTTACTTAAAGCAATTAAACGCCCTTCTACCGCAATGGAGCCTCAGTCCCCTGCCATCTGCTCCAAGCACACCACAACAAGCCATGCAAAATGGGCAACCCGGAAATAAGGAAATGCAGGATGGAAAACAATAGAGAAGAACCATGAACACTCAAAAAACCCTTTCTTTGCATGATGAAAGGGTTCTTCAGACTGATGAGGAATGTGCTGTAGATAGTTCTATATAGCACCAAAAGGGTTCCTCTATTCATAAAAGTTTTACATTGTAACCTAAGAAGAACTCTTTTGTGGGCTATATAGAACCATTTTAAGAAAAGGTTCTGTATAGAACCATCTACAACATATTTGTCATCAACCTGAAGAACTTTCACCGTGGAAAAAAATCTTTATATAAGAGAAGGTTTATTTGAATGGTCATGGTTCCATATAGCACCATTTTCTTTACCATAGAAGAACAATATATTTTTAAGAGTTCAGTGGAGGTGTATTGTGAATGGACTTCTTGTACTTTGAGGACCTCCCAGTGGTATAACAGTGGTGCCCCACAAGCCATTGATGCCAGAGAGGAACAACAACTCTGGCAAAGCAACTGACACACCACTGTGGACCAGTTATCTTCAATAATGAACACAGAAGCAATGAGGAAAGTTTCAGGGATCACCATTGAGTGAACACCCAGAGCTAAGGGTGGTTATTCCCACTATTTGGTGGTCATAATATTCTGAAGCCTTACACATCAGCATAATACACAGATAGTCCACCCTCTTCATTTCTTTGTGCTAAAAAAGTCAATTTGTCAGAGAACAATCTCTGCAGAAGATGATAATGAAAGCTGCATTGAATGGGTTGCAGTGAAATTCACTTGGCTTATCATCCCCACTGGCCATACTGGCCTACGAGATGCTGCTGAGTGTACAATAGATGCTGTCTGATATTGATTTTAAGAGTTTTTTTTTACCTCTTCAAGATGTCTTTTCCATTGGCCCGCAGCTAATCTTAATGTCTTTATATAGGGCATGTGGCCCACTTACAGCACAGGCACTTGAGTGCAGCACAATGACATTACGGTACACAGCACAATCCACCATTTTCTGCTTTTCACTGAGAAAAGCTAAACTGAGGGCTAATTGTAATGACCTTCGTTGCTAAGGCTACCCAATAATTGGAAAACAACTCTGGAGTGTGTCCATCTTCAGAAGTGCCCACCGAGTTAGAGAGGGAGAAGAAACTAGAGAGAGAGAGAGAGAGAGAGAGAGAGAGAGAGAAAGAGAGAGAGAGAGAGAGAGAGAGAGAGAGAGAGAGAGAGAGAGAGAGAGAGAGAGAGAGAGAGAGAGAAAGAGAGAGAGAGAGAGAGAGAGAGAGAGCACAAATAAGCCCAGTGAGTGGAAAAGGCTTAAAACATTGAAATACTGAGGGGAAACTGTAGCATTGAAGAGTACATTTGAGAGAGGTTTATCAGTGAAAGGCTAAATAATAAACACTGTCTTTTTGTACTGAGTTTATAATGATAAGTGCTCTCTGACTCTACACTTCATATGTTTGTGTTTCACAGGCTTACTGTATCTCAAAAGAAATTAACAGACTAATTCTGGATGAGTTAATTAAACCAGGACGCATTAATTAATGAACTAATTGATGGTTAATTTCACCTGCTTCTGCTCCTGTACAATACTTAGGATCAGATACTGTTCAGGTCAGTTTCTACATCCCCTCCTAGTATTCCCCACATCTGTTAAAATAACAAGTTGATCACAAAAAATCCTTAAAATATTGACTTATTCATTTATTCATTTTGCAGATGAAAATGCAGTTCTTGAAGCAGTTCTTGAATGGGCAACGTTAAAGATCAGAGTGACTTTTTACGAGTGCCAGTTTGTGATGACTAGATAACTGGGACAGAGCACCTCTAAAACAGATGGTCTTGTGTGGTTTTCCCAGTTTTCAGTCATTAGGACGTACCAAAAATGGTCCAAGGAAGGACCACTGGTGCACAAGGTCATGGACAGGGCTGTCATTATACCCAATTTACTGGAGCATGTGCTCCAGTAAAATATTGCTCTGTCCCAGTAAAATTAAGGCAGTAAAAAGTCAGTGTTAGCCTCAACAAAGCAGTACTACAGGACACGCCAATTAAGATTCACTATAGGTACTACATTACCCATAATGCACCAGCATTGAGCAGCTAAAGTCAGAGCCAGTCAGAGCCAATACATAAATAAAGTAGTGGATATTTCTTTGCCCTGTAACAGACAATGTAGTGATAGCTCATGGCTATATATTTTGGTCATAACTACTTTTAACTATGACACTACCCACTCCTCCTGTCTGTCATAGTTCACTCCATCTCAGAACTCCACTTCCCAGAATCCCTTGCACTCCTTAGCGCCTATGTGACATTTCCACTCAGCTGTTTCCACTCAGACTGTATGCGACTACTAAAGCCAAGCCTGGATATTTGTCTGGTGTTTGGTATTGTGTTGGTCTGTACTGTGCCGTGCCGTGCCGTGCCGTGCTATGACTACATGTATTATATAAGCCTTCCTGGATTCTCTTCTGTCTAGCACATGCATGTACCTGGTATTTTTGTTTACTCTGTGTAGCATACTAGCTTACGTCCTGTTTAGTGTGAGGCCTTGTCAGCCCTCTGTATGGTTTATCTGACTTTCCTGTTCAGTGTAAGGCCTAGTCGGCCCTCTGTATGATTTATCTTTTGGGACAGGTTTCCCTCATTGTTTATCCTTTTTTTCATTTTTCAGTTTCTGTTATTGTTTGTTGTTTATATTAAAGTCTCTTTTTTTATAAACCCATGCTCATCTTCATTTCCCTCACACTTCTTTACAATAACAATATAACCTACCAAAAAGATATCAAAAAGATAGATCATGAAAGCAAAGGTATTAAACTAGAAAAGGCATCAGATGCATTAGCGTAAGCTTATTTTATGCTAGCTAGCACAAACTTGTGGTTATAGTCAATATAACAAACTACATCTTTGACAATAATCACTTTAGTAAATTAACTTAATATATTTAGTATTTAACAGACTTTTCATCAGCCTGCTGACATTTCACCTACAACTGATTGTCAAGCAGTGGGCTGTGCTCTTCTACATTTTGTGTGTGCACCAGTACAACTATTCTAGAAACAGTCCTGGTCAAGGACATTCAAGGCTCACTGATGGGCATGAGGAGTGAATGCTAGCCCATCTAGCCTGATCCAAGAGAAGAGCTACTGTAGCACAAACTTCTGAAAAACACTTTTAATTTTGTAGAAATGTGTCAGAACATTGAACACTTTTCTGGACTGTGTTGGGACCTTGGCAGCTGCATTTTTGGACATACTGTAGTTTTTTTCTCAAAAGAACAGAATTGCAGTAGTCAAGCTTAGATGTAGTGTAAGCAATATTACCTCTGATTTAGCATTATCACAGTATATATATATATATATATTCATTCATTATCTTCCACTTAATCCTAATCAGGGTTGTGGTGAGTCCCCTACCCCTTCACCAGGCACAAAGCAGAGCATTTGACTATCCTAGCTAAGCCCAGGAAAGGGTGCCAATCCATCACTGGGTTGATGCACACACAAAATTTGGAGTACCAAATTCACCTGACCTCAATGTTTTTGGACTGTGGGATTAAACCAGGGTCCCCGGAGAACACCGGTGAAGACACGTGGAGAACATGGAAGCTCCACCCAGATGGGGACTTGAACCAAAGACCTCAGTGCTGAGAGGAGAGCATGCTAACCACCAAACCACCGTGCCACCCTATATATGCACTGTGCTATAAGCAGCACTTCTGAGTCAGCAATGAGTGCATTGATACACTTTCTGTAGACACTCGTCCCTACCTTTTCCATTACTGCACAGATATGAATCTATTGTACTTTTCCTACATTTAAATCAAGCTCATATGATGGTGGTCTGCCATCCCTTACTTTAAGATTGGTACAAAAAGCCTTAACTGGCCTACAGAAAGAAGCTTTCACAGGCTCTGCTTTAAAGTCTTGAATAAAGCGAGTTTATTAATCTGCAAGGAAAAAAGTGAGGAGTGGAAAAAGAAAGTGGAACGAAAGCACTTTTGCCTTTCTTTTTATTTTGTAAAAAGCGTGAGCGAGAGAGAGAGAGAAAAAGAGAAAAATCAATTACCAGGCCCACCTGAATATTATTCCCAGCACCGTCCCTCCTCTACCCCACCCCACCCCCCAAAAAAAGAGAAAAACTAAATTACTCAGCAAACTTATCGCTTGCCGTGGCAAGACTGGTATTAAAGAAAACAATCAAGGCGTCAGGATTAATCTCTGACAGCCGCCTTATCTTTAACTTGCACCTTTGTTATTTTCTGATGAGCTGCTCCTTTCTGCGCTGCCACATTGTGCCATACCTCACTGCCTCCTTTCTCTGGCTCCCCGGGCCGCCGCGCAGGACCTTTTCAGTTTATTAAAAAACCTTTATTTGTGAAGAACAAAGAAGAGACGACGGCAAACAATAAGGTCAGGCAATCTCCTTTCTGCCAGCACTCTCTCCTCTCACCTGATATTTGGACCATTATCTGTGTGTGTGTGTGTGTGTATGTGTGGTCTCGTGGTAAAGGAACTGACAGAAATGCTCTTCAGGAAGTGATTGACACATATCAACCTCCAGCAGAAGACCTTTCTATTGCTCTTCATATCAAAAGGCCACGGCTGTCTCTCCTCACCACAATGACGGCTTGTCAGACTAAATGTGAGAATCTACAGATAGACACACCACACACACACACACACAAACAGCCACAAATGTGTAAATATGTAGACATGTAGATTAAACAGACATAGCAGGGGCTGCATTTGACCTCGTGGCCTTTTGACTTTATTATCTTTGCACTGCATAAATGAGTGAGAGTCCAGTCAAGTCTACACAGCGAGCAGTCAGAAATCAGATCACAAGGCTATACAGTCAGAACCGGTTACTTTATTTAACCCTTTCTTCAACAACTGTCTGCACTCTCATCAAGAACATTTTCTCCTACTCATTAACGTTTCAGTCATAGACATACACAACGTTCCTCTATCAGCAGATGTAGTTGATCAGTCAACACGTTTGAAAACCAAATTTATCGTCTTTTAGTCACGGCTGTCTTAATGTTTCATTCTGTAGCTCACAATAAGTCCCCCCATAAACAGAACCTTCTCCCTATTCACACTAGTCTAAGCATTCTCCTACAACCACACTGTCTTAGAACGCTCTCCTTCATCCACATTGTTCTAGAATGCTGTAGTTGGTTCAGAATATTCTCCATTCGTACTGGTCTAGAACATTCTCCTTCATTCAGACTGTTCTAGAATGCTGACCACTATCTACACTGTTATTTAATGCTCCATCTGTGCTGTTCTGGAATGCTCTCCTTCATCCACATTGTTCTAAAATGGTTTTGATCATCCACACTGTTCTAACATGCTCTTCTAACGTAGAATCTAGAATGATCTCCTCCAACCACACTATTCATTCCTATACATTTCTAGATGAATGAATGTTTTTTTTTTCATTCACATTGTTCTAGAATGCTCTCTTTAATCCACACTGTTTTAGAAGGCTCCCCATTCACACTGATCTAGAGCATTCTCCTTTTACACTTTTATGTTTGTCTTTATCCACACTGAACATATCAACTGGAAATGAAATAAAATTCTGGACCTTTTAGGCATCTAGAAATTGTCCTCACAATGGAGGATATATGGTCATTCTATATAATGCTCACTTCCACCCAAAGTGGTCTAGATGCTTTTATCCAATTACACTGCTATCAAATGATCCTCTCTGCATTTAATATATATTCACATTTGCCTTCATTCACACTGTTCTACACTGTTTTTGTCATCCACACTGTTTTAGAATGCTCTTATTCCTCCAAACTGTTCTGGAAAGCTCTCATCCACACATTTACACTGGTCTAGAATTTTAACTTCATCTACACTGTTGTAGAATGCTTTTCTTCCTCTCTCTTCTAGAATGATCTCTTCCACTCACAATGTTTTAGAAGGTTGTCCATTTACACATTTATCATGGTCTAGGACATTCACATTTGCCTTCATTCACACTGTTCTAGGATGTTTTTCTTCCTCCATGCTGTTCTAAAATGCTCTACTTCATTCACACTGTTCTAGAAGCTTCTACATTCAGTGGTGCCCCCAGACAATTTTCATAGGGTGGCCCAATGGGGCCACTGAAAAGTTTGGGGTGGCACACTAACTCTAAATCATAAGTGACTTTCATGAATTCTGTTATGCTATTGTGGTATATAGACTAGTCAATACGAGAGTTAAGGAACTGCATACTGATATACTTGGGTTTCTGATTTTACAGTTAATGTTACTAATTATCTGATGTCCATAGACTAATTATGCACTGTAAAAGTTAACACCAAAACTTACTCAAGTAACACTAGTGTAGTTTACTTATTTCATACTCCACTAGTGATTTTACTTGTGTAATTTTAGTAAGATTCTCATTTTGTATGAACATTTGCTATGTAAGTTCAACTTTAATACCAATTATTGTTTGTTTGCTACGGTTCAGTAAGTCATTATTACATTTCCCCAGGACATGTGTTCTGTTAATAGTGATAACTGTCGTCTATTAAGTAGAAATATGTGAGTAAGTTTTAATCACTTCTCGGCCGTTTGGCTAAGATCAAGTGTAATATCTACTTCCAATGACTTTTCAGGGGTGATCCTACAGCTTCGTACGGGAGGAAAGAGTAGAGAACCACCCTGAAGACCTCAATGAAGATCTGGGTATCACCCCTAAGGACTTCTTTGACCAAACTTCCCCGAAGATCTCAGCGAAAGGGACCGGCATTGCCGAAGGAGGATTCGATCAATGATCTATAGTACTGGACACACGTGACTTTTGAGCGCGCCGGCATGGAGCCTCCATGTTGTGTGAAAGCATGGCAAGCTCTGAAGGAAGCCAGCGTTTACAAACAACGAAAGGGCTGCAATGTTTTGCCTTTAACTGTTTAACTTTATCGGAATTCTATCAGCAGA
>BRDA01014424.1:35977-46594 GCA_036984385.1 Crenuchus spilurus | reverse complement strand
GGTGCTTTTCCTTTGTAAGTGGTGTCAGTGCACATTACTATCTCGCCCAGGGATTTAAACTAACACATGGCATCCTGCATGCCACACCCACACACACACACACACACACACACACACACACACACACACCCCTACACACACACACACACACACACACACACACACACACACACACACACACACATACACACACAATCATGTCACACTCCCTCTTGACACTGGTGGTTTGGCCTGAAGAGTTCCATAACTAGCATGATAATGCCTGCAACCCCTGCCTCTTTCCCACCACTCAACACCCTTTCAGCAGCACGCACCCCCCCACACTCTCTCTCTCTCTCTCTCTCTGTCACTCTCACACTCTCTCTCTCTGTCACTCTCACACTCTCTCTCTGTCACTCTCACACTCTCTCTCTGTCACTCTCACACTCTCTGTCTCTCTGTCACACTCACACTCTCACACTCTGTCTCTCTCTCACATGCTTTTTCTCTCACTCACACACTTTTTCACTCACATGCTCTCTTTCTCTCACTCTCTCACTATCACACTCACTCTTTCTCTCACTCTCTCACTATCACACTCACTCTTTCTCTCACTCTCTCACTATCACACTCACTCTTTCTCTCACTCTCTCTCTGTCACTCTCACACTCTCTCTCTGTCACTCTCACACTCTCTCTCTGTCACTCTCACACTCTCTGTCTCTCTGTCACTCTCACACTCTCTCTCTGTCACTCTCACACTCTCTGTCTCTCTGTCACTCTCACACTCTCTGTCTCTCTGTCACTCTCACACTCACTCTCTGTCTCTCTCACATGCTCTTTTTCTCTCACTCGCACACTTTCTTTCACTCACATGCTCTTTCTCACTCTCACTATCACACTCTCACTCTGTCTCTCTCTCTCTCACTTTCACTCTCTCTCACTCACACACTCTCTCTCTCACTCTTTCTTACTTTCTTTCTCCTCTCTCTTTCTCTCTCACTCTCTGTCACTCTCTTAGTCTGTCTCTCCCAGTCTCTATGCTTTGGTGTGTGTTTAACTCTAATAATGCCTGCTGCAGGAACAAGTCCCAGAAGAGCAAGTTTGATGAACAACTGCATGATCAGATGATCACCACTATAGATGAGTTGAGCTCCAGCAAGTGAGTATCTCACTCTATCTTTCACTTTGTATTTTCAAATTTGACACATGCATGATATTCTGTACACAGTAAAATCGAATCTATAGTAATGTTAACCTGACATTGTGAAAGTCAAGTCAAGTTTATTGAAACTGTCATTTCAGCTACATACCAAGTACTCAGTTAAACAAAACAGTGTTCCTCCAGGACATTGGACCAACACAGTGGAAGTGCAAATAATATTGTACAATATATGAAATACAAAACATATACAACAAACGGAGCACAGCTCAGTAAATAGAAAAGACATAAGATAATATGGTACAGTACAAAGGACAGGACCAAAGAAGGCACAACAGCCAGTGTAACACTGATCAACACAGCACTAAATATAGTGATGAGGAATACAATATAGTATTAAATATTGTATTCTAGCAGCAGACATGTTTTAAGAATGTGCAAAGGATGCAGATAAGTATAAATATTGTTTGTACTTTTTTTTTAATGGTGTGGTCAAATATTTGTGAAAATTTTCTAGCAGCAGATATTTATTAGAAATGTGCAAAAAGGCAAATGTATACACTGTAATTGTGGTTGAGAACAGGATATGTACAGGGGCAAGGGGTGTGATGGTGATGACTTAATTTGGTCTTGTTTGTGGTTTTTTGAGTCAAATCTGACTATATCCTGAAAAAAATTCTCACTCTGCCATCAGCCGGATCCCAAATTCAAAACTGAGATCCTGTTTTTTGATGTTCTACTATTAATAACAATCATCATCAGATGGACAATGAATTGTTTAATATAAATTAATTGACTAACTTGTATTTCACTTTTCTTTGTTTATCTATCAGTCAGAAGTTTTATTCTCAGTAAACTTTACATGCTTGTATCAAAGTTTTTGCTGATAAAGTACAGTAGAACCTTGATTTTCATCATTAATCAGTTCTAAAATGCCTGATAATAAGAGAAATTAATGATAACTGAAGCAATATCTCCATCCATCCATCCATCCATTATCAACCGCTTTATCTGGGGCCGGGTCACGGAGGTAGCAGTCTGAGCAGGGAAACCCAAACATCCCTCTCCCCAGACACCTCAGCCAGCTCCTCTGGTGGAACACAGAGACGTTCCCAGGCTAGTCGAGAGACATAGTCTCTCCAACGTGTCCTGGGTCTTCCCCGGGGGCTCCTCCCGGGGGGACATGCCTGGAACACCTCCCTAGGGCGGCGTCCAGGGGGCATCCGAAACAGATGCCCGAGCCACCTCAGCGGACTCCTCTTGATGTGGAGGAGCAGCGGTTCTACTCCGAGCTCCTCCCGAGTGACCGAGCTTCTCACCCTATCTCTAAGGGAGCGCCCAGCCACTCTGCGGAGGAAACTCATTTCAGCCGCTTGTATGCGCGATCTCGTTCTTTCGGTCATTACCCAAAGCTCATGACCATAGGTGAGAGTAGGAACATAGATTGACCGGTAAATCGAGAGCTTTGCCTTTTGGCTCCTTCTTCACCACAACGGACCGCTTCCACCGTGCCACAATATCCTCAGTCGAGGTCAACAGCTCCCCACCGGCACTGTAAACAGTGTTGGTAGAGTACTGCTTTTCCCTCCTGAGGTGCCGGATGGTTTGCCAGAATTTCTTTTGCCAGAATTTCTTTGAGGCTGACCGATAGTCCTCCTCCATGGCCTCACCAAACTCCTCCCAGCTCCGAGATTTTGCTTCTGCTGCTGCCTGAGCCGCAGCACGCCTGGCCTGCCGATACCTATCGGCTGCCTCAGGAGTCCCAGAGGCCAACATGGCCCGATAGGACTCCTTCAGCTTGACGACATCCCTTACCTCCGGTGTCCACCACTGGGTTCGGGGGTTGCCGCCACGACAGGCACCAGTGACCTTGCGGCCACAACTCCGTACAGCAGCATCAATGATGGAGATGGAGAACATGGTCCACTCAGACTCTGTGTCCCCCACCTCCCTCGGAAGTTGGTAGAAGCTCTCCCGGAGGTGGCAATTGTAAACCTCCCTGACAGAGTGCTCGGCAAGACGTTCCCAGCAGACCCTTACAGTACGTTTGGGCCTTCCAGGTCTGTCCAGCTTCCTCCTCTGCCGGCAGATCCAACTTACCACCAGGTAAGCCCCTCTCTTTACCCGAGTGTCCAAGACATAGGGCCGGAGATCAGATGAAACAACAACAGAGTCGATCATCGACCTCCGACCTAAGGTGTCCTGGTGCCATGTGCACTTGTGGACACCTCTATGCTCGAACATGGTGTTCGTTATGGACAAACCATGACTAGCACAGTAGTCCAATAACAAAACACCACTCTGGTTCAGATCGTGGAGGCCGTTCCTCCAAATCACGCCCCTCCAGGTGTCACTGTCATTGCCCACGTGAGCGTTGAAATCCCCCAGTTGAACAATGGAGTCCCCTGTTGGAGCACTTCTCAGTACCCCTCCCAGGGACTCCAAGAAGGCTGGATACTCTGTACTGCCGTTTGGCCCATAGGTACAAACAACAGCCAAAGCCCTGTCCCCAACCCGAAGGCGAAGACAGGCAACCCTCTTGTTCACCATGGTAAACTCCAACACACAGTGGCTAAGCTGGGGAGCTATAAGCACACCCACACCAGCCTGCCGCCGTTCACCATGAGCAACTCCAGAGAAATGAAGAGTCCAACCCCTCTCAAGGAGCTGGGTTCCGGAGCCCATGCTGTGTGTGGAGGTGAGCCCAACTATATCTAGCTGGTACCTCTCAGCCTCCCGTACAAGCTCAGGCTCTTTTCCCCCTAGTGTGGTGACATTCCATGTCCCAACAGCTAGCTGCCCTGTCCGAGGATCAGGTCGCCGAGGACCCCGCCTTTGTCTGCCACCTAATTTCTCCTTACGGTTGCCTCTGTGGGTGGTGAACCCACAGGAGGTCGGGCCTACATTGCCAGTTTGGGCTGGGCCTGGCAAAGGCCCAGCCACCAGGTGCTCGCATACGATGTCCACATAAGAAATAATGTAAATCCAATAAATTTGTTCCAAACACTCAACTATTATTAACTATAGTCTACATACAGAAACCAATGAGAAATAAATATTTAAAAAACAATAAACATTTAACATAACACTCTTATGAGTTTACACTCTGTTTTAGAGCATGCCGGTGTGGTCCAGCCACAGCCTTTGTTTTGTACACTTGTTCTTGGGGTTCTTAGCCACCCATTTTTTGCACCCATTTTTAGGCAGCACCACTGCACACTTTCACTTTAGTGTGATGTGTTTTATCTTGTTTTGAGTGTTATCAACAGGAATAAATGACGAACAGGTGGGTGTATACCTTGTTTTTACAAAATATGTGGCGAATCACATGGGCAAGCCAATGAAAACCGGGTGGATGAATGATAACTGGGACAAAATTTCCTCAAAAAAAGTTGACAATAACCAAATTATACAATAACCATCGCAAACGATAACTGAGGTTCCACTGTACATACTGTATGCCAGATATTTTTAAGGTAATGAAAGTAGAAAGGGGAAATTTTAATTTCAGAGAAAAATTTAATCTGGGATTAATATATACTACTGGTCAAAAGTTTTAAAACACCCAAATTTTCCCAGTTTTGTATTGAAAATGATTCAGTTTAATGTCTCATTCCACTCTGAAATGAAAACATAGGAGTTAAATACGAACTCATGAAATCAATTTATAGTCCAAAATATATCTAAACTTTGGACTCAAATATATTTCATACAGTTCTTCCCAAATCTGTTGCAGAAGTTCACATTAATGTTGGCACTTGTAGGTTTGCTTTGCTTTTCACTTCATCCCAAAATCAGCTGGGTGGGGTTCAAGTCTGGAGACTGTGCTCCACTCCATGTTTTCAAGCTGACCATCTTGTTCTTTTTTCCTGATGTAATTCTGGAATAGCTTGGATTTATGTTTTGGGTCATTATCTTGCTGTAGGATGAAACCTTGGACAACTAGGTGGTACAAGAAATGTTCTAAAACTATTGTAAAACTTTTGACCTGTAGTGTTCACCAAAGTCTTTAAAGAAACAGTACTTTAATATGAAGCTACTCTGAAATGTGAACCTGAATTCATTGCTTGTACTGAACACACCTGGTGTGAGTAGTCAGGTCCCTCTGGGATCTTGCAGCTTGCTTCTTTGTCATGAGATGACTTCTGATATACAAGAAATTACTTCAGATAAACTGAAAAATTAGTTTATTTCCTGTCTACAGGCAATGGGTAAATTCAGAGGAAATCTCGGGTCTAACATTGTGGTTCACAAAGCGAGAGTTGGAGAAGCAGGTAAGCATCTCATGTAAAAACGTTTTTATAGTTCTATTAGTGCTGTCAAACTGTATGTATTTATAACATATTCAGAGATTCCTATCAACATGGTCCTGTGTGTGTGTGTTTTGCATATATAAGGCAAAACTGACTGAGCTTTACAAATGTATCTCCAGGGCTTATCTCTGTCTTTTTGCTTTGTTTACAGTTGCCAGTAACGTTTGTTGTTTTTGGCTCTAATATAAAGTTTTATCACTATTGTAACAAAACCTCATGTCTCTGATAAAGGAAACTTTATAAGAAACAAACAAAACACTTTGAACATTGATTAATGTAATGTTCGACCATTTCTCTGGTTTTGTTTATCATGAAATATTCACACAATAAAGGGATACTGGTGTTTATAAATATATAAAATAGGTTGTCTTATGACTTAGTATGTCATCATTTAACACTGTACAGCTTTTGTGAAACACTGAAAGGGTAAGATGTCTGTTATTTTGTCTCAGGACAGTTTTCTGTACAGTTGTCATTTATCTTTGGAAAGAACCTGGCCATATTATATATTCAAGTTCAACTGTTATTTCAGTTATATACAGTATAGTACATAATGAAATGAAAGAACGTTCCTCCAGGACCAGGTGCAACACAGAACACAAGACATTGGCACATACAGTAAACATGTAGTAGTACAGGATCTATACTATAGCAATTGTACACTAACTTGAGACACTAATTTTGAGTCAGGACAAATGTAAACATGTTCAATATATAGTACAGTACAGTATATAGTGCAAGATTCCAGGCTACATTGTTTGTGTATTGTGCAGACTGCAAAATTGCAGAGTATGCAGATATTGCTATGAGCTGGACATTGTACAATTGTGGCAAATATATTGTTATTGCAGTATTATTTAGTCTTTGAGAGTCAGATTGTTTGTTAGGGAGTCTGACAGCCTGTGGGATGAAACTGTTCGACTTGGAGTGGGTCTGGATGCTTCTTCCAGAAGTTAGCAGAGTGAAGAGACCACGTGATGGGTTAGATGGGTCTCTCACAATGCTGAGAGCTTTCTGGATGCAGTGCTTGTTGTATATGTCCATGTGATGTGGGAGGGGGACCCCAGTGATCTTCTCCACCATCCTCACTATACACTGGAGAAACAGAAGCAGAGCAACTTCCAAACCAGACAGTGATGCAGTTGCTCAGGATGCACTCTATGGTTCCACTGTAGAAGGTGGTGAAGATGGGGGGTGACAGGTGTGCTTTCTTTAGTTACCTCGGAAAGTAGAGATGTTGTTGGGCTTTGTTATTATGGAGGTGGTGTTCATTGCAATACATATCATGATACAGGGGTTACTATTCAATATATTACTGTATATGATACTGCAAGCAAGTTGATGTATTGCAATTTTTAAAAATCACATTTTTTTAAACATATTACCAATGCACCCTTATGCTACTAACACAAAACAAATCAGTCTGCCACCCATGTTTACAGGTAAACTAGTAATTTTAAAAACAATACTGTGTGTTTGAGAAATGATACGTCACCAAACTTAATATTGCAAGATCAATTTTCTTACAATACCCTCTTACACTCGGTCATATCATATGTCTATTTACTGAGCATTCAGTCAAGATATTTATACAACTTTCAAATAGAGTTTAAGATGAAAATGCACTTAATATTACAATTTGCATGTCTCTTTTAGTACAGGACCATAGAAATGCCCAGTTTTAAGTACTATATTGGATGTGCCAGCTTCATCTTCCTTTGCATCTTCATCATTCAGATGTTTCTCACCATGCAGTGAGTGATGCAAATACATGCACACAAACAAAGACTTAAATTACCATAAAACATGTCTGCATTGTTGTAACTACAGTCATGCTTTGTGTTTTGTTAGTAGATTACTGCCTGTTTTCTCTATGATTTTTCAGGCCTTGGCAGCTGGGAGTGACGTTTACAGTGTTAGCATGTGTGTTGCTCTTGACCCTCGCCATCTGTTTTGCGGGTCATGTTCAGGTTAGACTGCTGTTGCTGGCACTTACCATTTTTACACACACTAATTATGGTTTGTCTGTGTGTGTGTGTGTGTGTGTGTGTGTGTGTGTGTGTGTGTGTGTGTGTGTGTGTGTGTGTGTGTGTGTGTGTGTGTGTGTGTGTGTGTTTGCGTCTGTGAATCAAAAAATAAAAGTTGTTGGTTAGTGGACATTTTTAAATCAATTTAAAAGCGCCAGACATGCTATAATATTACTGCGCATAGTATATAGTAATGTATACATGTTGATAGTAATGCATAAATCTTAGTGTTTAGCTCCAGTAGTATGTGCTAGTGATAATGTTTGACTAGTAAATTACTCATTTCCCTGAACTATAAGTCTTACTGATCAACAGTAAAACAAAAAGTTTGAAATTACACTTTTTTGTAATTACATTATGAACAAAAATGAACTTTTTTACAATATTGAAATAGATGAAAATTCACTATTTAGTATATAATGATAGTATGACATTATATATAAGTGTGGGTGTATGTGCTGTCTTTACAAAGATGCCAGCACATATGTTGTACGTTGTTGTCATGTAGAGAATGTCATGTGATATGTCCATACATCTATCTGATTGGCTGAAGACTAACTGGAATGTTTGTGACCACTAAAAACAGACTGACATTTGTGTGTGTGTGTATGTGGGTCTCGCACACATGCCTGGTTCTAGTAAATCTATAGCCTGACCCATGTCCTTTACAGTACCATTGAAAAGCTTGGAGATACTGTACCTTCTCATTCAATGAATTTTTCTTTTTTTCCCTAAATTGTAAATGAATACTGAAGTCATCCAGACTATGAAGGAACACATAAGGGATCATGTAGTAAACTTAAAAGTGTCAAACAAACCAAAATATGTTATAGAATGTAAATTATTCAAAGTAGACACACAACTGATGTCTCAAACACATTAAGAGGCAAGAAATGCAAGTCATGAACTCTTAACGAGGCACAGCTGTTAACTGAAAGCCATTCCAGGTGACTACCTCATAAAGCTGACTGAGAAAATGCCAAGAAAGCTGGCATCTATGCAAGAGGTGCCTACTCTAAAGAATGTAAAATATAAAATCTGGTTTGGCAGATTTTTGTTTACTAAATAATTACAAATGTATTTCTTCATAATTTAGATGACTTTAGTATTAATCTTCAGTGTAGACAACTTCAGTGAAGAACCACTGAATGTCCAGACGATGTGTCCAAACTTTTGACTGGTTCTGTATGTTTATACACAGCTGACTTTTTTTCCTGACTACTCATAACACAAATTTTTGTGTTTGTCTTTTTCAGAAGTTGTTTCCAGAAAAATTGGAATCCTGCCATTGGTTAAGAGCTGTGTCTGAGGCGGTAGTTAAGAGGCCTTTTGTCCGTCTCCCCTTAGCAACCATTGCCACGGCAGTTATTCTCATCATTGCCTTATTCAATCTGGTAAATGACATGTAGTGAGGAGGAAAGTGGACAACATTTCATGATTGTGTTCATCTTTCAGTCATTTGTTTCTATGTTTCACAGTGTTTTAAACTGCCAAGAAATTTAAGCCCTCCTGAGTGCTACAATGGAAATGAAAGCAGTGTTAATGAAGACCTTTCTTACCTGCCTGTAAGTAGCGTGATGCACATTAAACAGCTCTCACTTTTGTGTCCCCTTATTATCTCGTAAAGGAACAATTAACATAGAAATAATGTTTCTACAGTTTTCCACTTACCCCAGATGTGGTTGATCAGCAAGACATGTTTTGAGTTTTAGTTTAGAACTGGACAACATAAGCAACATTTTTAAACAAACTGCACTCAGATTGGTTAACGAGGGAAACCAATTACTGCTCTTCTCTTTCAGTATGTAGTCAGTCAACATGTTTTATTTTCAGTAGTTTTGACGTTAAGGTTGCATATGTGCATTTTCGCCTGCTCACTTTACATTACCAGGTTCACAAATTCTTTAATTCTATTCTTTGGTTATATGAAGCACCATGAATTTTTACGCAGGGCTTGGCTAAAGAAGAATTCAGCTCACACTCTGTAGCAATTAGTAGCACGTGTGTGTGTGTGTGTGTGTATGTGTGTGTATACACAGTGGTAATCCTACTTACGAGTTTAATCCGTGCAGGAGCTGAGCTTGTTAGCTGGTTTGCTCGTTAGCTGGATGCATTTTCCCCATAAGAATACATGTAAAACTGATTAATCCGTGTCAGCCGGCCAATATACAGTATACTTTAATATGCAAAATAATGTGTTTATATGGGTTTTTAAAAAAAATAACGAGACAATGACAGCGCTCGTGTAGGCTGGCGGCTAAGGAGGACAGGAGGACGGGCGTACGTATATGGCATAGTTACACTTATCATATGAAAAGTAAAATTTATCTAACTCTTGTTTACTACCTTTTGCTTTCATTGCGTCGCTTTCACTAGCACTTTCACTGGACAGCGGTCAAAGGTAATGACTGACCTCTCTTCTTCTCTAGCATCTAGGGGATGCTACGACCGCCGCGCCCCTAGCGGCTGGCATACTTGAACTAATTTAGGCTACTCGTTACTTGGAATTTTATTCGTTACCTGGAACAAAAATATTCCGAGATCTCAACTCGTTACTTGGAATACTCGTTAGTAGGGATTCTCGTAAGTAGGGTTACCACTGTATATTTACAAAAAAGTCTTTTTTTTTTTTTTACAATTTATTTACAAAAAAGTCATACATTTCATGCAAAACAAACCACTGAATCTGGTTTTGTATGAGAAGTATCACAAAATCCTCCTTATTTTCCTTAAATGAATGTTTTCTCTCTCTCTCAGTATTCCATATACAGCTGTATCCTGGCATTAATAGTATGTGCAGTATTTTTGAGAGTGAGTTTCGAGCTGAAAGTGGCCTTCCTCATCATCGCCTGTGTGATATATTACATCATCATCTGCTATACCCGGAAAGATCTATTTGTCACCTACAGCTGCTTGCTCTATGGAAACCACAGCAGGTACAGGCTTGCACACACGTGTCTGGAAGTCACAGCATTTTGAACTGTGTAGGTGTTTGTTTGCATCCTGCAGTGTATGTAGTTGCAGTGCTGATGTGTGTGTGTGTGTGTGTGTGTGTGTGTGTGTGTGTGTGTGTGTGTGTGTGTGCTAGTTGTTGCATCTCTAAGGATCCTGGAGATTCACTCATGAAAGGAGGGCTG
>BRDA01014424.1:20837-35507 GCA_036984385.1 Crenuchus spilurus | reverse complement strand
TGTGTGTGTGTGTGTGTGTGTGTGTGTGTGTGTGTGTGTGTGCTAGTTGTTGCATCTCTAAGGATCCTGGAGATTCACTCATGAAAGGAGGGCTGATGAAAGACCCACAGAATATGAGCTGCATCTACATCACTCTGTTCCTTATCACCATGCTGCTTATATCACGTCAGGTACATCACATTTACACCCTGTTTTCATCATAGAAATGACTAAAATATGACACAGCGTTGATGTAGTACAGATTAGGGTTCTCACAATGCCAGAATTTTGACTTTGATACCAATACTAAATGTAATCACAGTACCATTTATCACAATTGATAGTCTGGTATCAAATCAAATGGTATCAAATAAAAACATTGACAGATTACATTTCCACATTTTTACAGTTTGACAAGTGCAACATTTTAAAATGTGATCTCTGTAATCTATACAATATAATAGTATATATATATATATATATATATATATATATATATATATATATATATATATATATATATATATATATATATATATATAATATTATAAACAATCCATACTCTTCTGTTGTAATGAAGATACAGTGTTAAATTGGTGCAACATATTTGTATTAGAAAGTCTTGAGTTGAGTCTTGACTTGATTGTCAAATTTGAGCACTTAGACATTTCAATTCTTGGTGTAACTCTAGTCCAGATACAGAATCTGTCTCCAATGGAATGATTCTAAGACTATTCTGTTCTGCCAAAGCAATGTCCAGTTGACCAAACAAGCTTAACATTTCACTGGTTGTTTGTTGGAATGGCCAATCCTTGGCCAATGTTCTAGGGAGTTTAAATTAAACATACCTGACTCCAATATTCAGATGCCAGTAAAGAGACCACTTTACTAAAATTGTGCATTTAAATTACAAGCGCAAACCCAAATGCTGCACAATACAATGGACTAAAACAAGACATTTTAATTAACCCACTGGAGTCTGAGGGATTTTCAGACATTCTGATGTAGTCTGACATGCCTTTTATTTATTTATTTATTTATTTATTTATTTTATACAAAGTACACTCTTCTAAAATATTTTTCCCCCCAAAGTGTTACACAGGCTTTTGTTCAGCACAAACTCAGCAAAAAAAGTGTCATAAATCTATATTTTGATTAAATCTGCTCTAAACTTAGACTTTCCAAAATTATTTTCAGATGTGCTGATATATTGTGAAAAAACACTCTAAACATGTTTAGCCAAGACTTATGAGCTCTGAATTGTCTGCTTCACGCTGGTCATTACAGTTTTTAGAAATTGTATGTGGTTTTCTTTCTAAAGCTTAATGATTGTGAGGTGATTGTGAGGTTTTCCTCGGCCACTAACCCTACATTGAATATTCATGAGATAGTTGTGATAGTTGTGAACACTCAGGTGAGAGGTCTATTGTTCAGGTTCACCTCAAGTGAGAGCACTTTGTTCGGTTCACATTTCACACATTCCATGGCTGGTAATCCATCCAATGGTATGTCCAGAATTACTATGTCATTATCATATAAATGACCGATCACATAATTTGGCAGGAAAAATGTGCAGCTGTCTTGACTCACTCTGAAAAATGTGTCTCTGCTTATTTAAGCTGCTCTCTCAAGTACCTAAAATTTATTTAGATTCAAGCTATATATATTTGAAAACTAGACCTTTTAAGGCAGGGCCTGAAATTCATTTTTCAAAATGGGGGGGAATTCCCCCCTTAAATGTGTCACATAAGGGGGATTTCTACATTTTTTTTGGGGGGATACTACTGGTGAGCTTAACTACAGGTCTTGTCCTTTTGAGAGTTTTGTTGCTGTGCTTCAACTTAAGATATTAGCTGAGCTATACATACACATTTTTAGCCGAATCAGCCTTTTGCTTTCTTTTCAGTGCTACTGTATGAGAAACACTAGCCAACGGGCGACTTGAAGTCGATGTTTTGTAGCATTGGCTGGTAAAAGGCACAGCACCATACATTTTACAAATTGAGCAGCTCATTTTACCGCTATTAAGTTCGAGCCAAGGATATATTCTTGGCCAAATGGCCTGAAACGTATCTTTAAACTGCTGCTTTAGTTTGGTACCGTCACCTGTCTGTGAATCCTGAGGATTAGTTTTGTTAACATCACCGGCGCTGCTGTTTGCACTAGTCCGTGCTGGATTTAATTTCAGACTATGGAAATCTGTGTTTTAGCCAACGCTCCATGTTTACGTTTCAAACGTTCTTATCAGTGGCTGTGTTGGTTCTGAAAGATGAGAGAAACGCCTCTAAAGCACAAGGTTCTCGTAGCTCTGTAGACAGAGGAAGAGTGAGCGCAGAGTGCAGTGTCCAGTACGTTAGTCAATCCGTCCATTTCACAATCCAAACAGAGCTAATGTTTTGCTGAACGTTTTCACTGTAATTATTATGGCTAAAATTGCGGGAATTGTGCATTATTTCTTGCACAATCCTGCACTGAAATTCAGACCCTGTTTTAAGGTTTCCGGGGTATGTTTAGTTTTGTTTCTAGGATAAAGTCTCGCAGTTATGTGTTTTGTGGAATTCTGACACCAGAGGGTTAAACAATTGCAAAGGTCAGACAGAATACACTATACAAGCAGCTGATGCTTGCACAGAACAAACTAAAACAGAAGACTGAATGCATAGTCTAAGGGCTCAAGCACCTGAGTTGTGGTAGATGACTTTATGACAAAAGGGTGATTGGTTTCCATTTGCATTTACCGGTACATAAATTATTTGAATTATTTGCATCATGAACTTTGTAAAGCTAGCCTTTTGGTGCTGCAATATGTTCAAGGTCTTATGACACAGACAAGGGCTTACCCACTCTAACTCATCATCTTCCTCCTAGGATGAATTCTGCTGGCGTCAGGACTTCCTGCTGAAGAACAAGAACCGGACCGATAAGGATGAGATTGAGCTGTGTGAGAATCTCACACGGCTCCTGCTGGAGAACGTTCTCCCAGCACACGTTGCTGCACTGTTTGTTGGGGAGAACAAAAAGAATGAGGTGGGACTGCTCTCCACTAACACTTTACTAAACCAGAAGTACAAGGTAGGAACCACAAGCAGGTGTGTTCTAGATGACTTAGTCCAGTCATCCATTTCACCTGACCCAACCTTACATACCATGTCATATCCTACCATATCAGACAATGCTGTAATGTGTCTAAGATAAAGATGTTTAGGTAAGCTCTTTGTTTACTGTCGTTTAAACTCATGATAATGATCAAGTAAAGCATACATAGGAGTGGTATAACGTGTTTGTTCATTGTTTCAGTGATCATTACATAAAATCCCCATTGATAATGAACAGGCATAAGTCTTTATGTACCATTATCACATACTATAGCCCTGAATTCACTACAATCCATTTAACTGCTAATTAAAACAAGGAATTTATATATTGAACTATATTAAAACTGATAAAATAAAATATGCTGTTGTTGACAAATTAGAGCCATTGTGCTTTACGGTGTATGGAGGAAACTCTTAAGATGATGGGTCTTTTATCAGAATTTGGGCTGTCAAGTTTTAAATTTGCTGTAAGCTTAAGAAAATGCCTGCCTAAAGTACCTGATTCCAGTATGAATAGCACTCTCTGTGATCTGCAATGTACGTATGTGGTGTGAAAACTCTAATATGCACTAAATATGATGTTAAAATGCACTATTTGTTGTGCTGCTTCTCTTTTCTTTTCCTCCCACTGTTTATTTACTTAAATATCAATGAAGCATCCAAAATCCAAAAGCAATTTCAGTACGAAATTGTCCTAGTTTGAACTGAACTCAATGAAACCATATAACACAAGGCTGAAATACAGTCTATGTTGGATTCCAAGGCTGTAATGTGATGGGAATCTTTTTCTTCTAGAAGCACATCTACTCTTTTCAGTCATCTGCCAATTACAACAATTTACTTCTATGCCCACTTTAGGGATTAACCCCATACAGCTAATTCCAGTACTGCAGGGAATAAACTGTTTGAAATGATAAGCTTTGCTGTAAGGTTAGTGTTGGATCACACATTCAGTTAAATGAGTGGCCTCTGCACTTCTGCTTCACAATGTATTTGATATAAGAGCTATAACAGAGAGGATCAAAAGATTTTAGGCACAGATAAAAGGTTTTTTTGATAGCCAGTAAATAGGTCAGCATTTCCATCTCGGAGATGAAACAGAATCCACATATTGCTAGTTTGTTCAGAAAACTACCTGTAGCTCATGAAAATCTGAAATACAGACTCAAATTATTACTCATAGTATCAATATTTTTAAAAAAAGGCTTGAAATATACCACTTAGTAATAAAGTATATGACGTTGACCATTTTTAATGAAATTATTAAGAATTATTAATAATAATAATTATTAATATTATATTTTTTATGAAATTAACACAAATGAAGATGCACGAATAGATACTTAGTTATACACACACACACACACACACACACACACACACACACATACATATATACTGTATGTATGTATCTGTGTGTATATATATTATGCAAAAAGAAGCATTTCTTAATTAGAAAACTTTTAATCTATTTACATTCTAGTCTTCAAAACATGCTATGACGGCTAGTAAAATTCCAGATGCAGTAATCATTGCCCATATCCATTTCATACACACTCAGTCTCTCTTCCTCACCTGCCTGTATACCAGTCATATCACTGTGGTTCTACTTGTTTTAATGAATGTTTTAAGGTGTCTGAGCTTTTTTTCTGGCAGAATTGGCTGTACGAATCTAATAGCTGCTTTTCTGGGTATGTTTCCTTTCCAGGACCTGTACTATAAATCGTATGACTGTGTGTGTGTGATGTTTGCCTCGGTTCCTGACTTCAAGGAGTTCTACACAGAGTGTGACATCAACAAAGAGGGACTGGAGTGCCTGAGATTGCTCAATGAGATCATTGCTGACTTTGATGAGGTGAGCAAGCAGCTTAGAGCTGTGAAAAATCTCAATCTCATCTCTCTCCCTGTGTAAAATTGTATTATAAAGTTTTTTTTTCCCAATGTGTTTGTAGAAAATACAATGGTTAAACCTTTCTCTCCCCTCTCTCTCACTGAAGTTACTGTCTAAGCCTAAGTTTAGTGGAGTTGAGAAGATCAAGACAATTGGCAGCACTTACATGGCAGCTGTTGGTCTTAGTGGAACACCTGGACAGGAGAATAACCAGGTAAACTTTTGCACTACAACTATGCACTATAGAATCAACTTTACTGGTCTGTGACAGCACTGTGCAGTATACACTGTTAATTCTGGGACTGGAAGTGAGATGTAATTTAACCACTGTTTAATTTATCAACAATTATTTTGCATTAATAAAGTAATCAAACCGTCATAACCTTCAACCCTTTCATATTTCTCTGTATAGTTTAGAATACTGCACAGCTCTACAAGTGTAACTTGCATGGTGACTACAGCACAATTCAAACTGTACCTCTTCCAAATTACACAACATTTGCATTTATTGTCCTGTTTCGATGTCATGCAAATGTTTTCTGTGTGCTTGCTATAATCCTTTACACAACAACAGGGTTAAAATAACAAACAATGATCTAAACCTGTGTTCATCTGAAGGATGTTTGTATAAAATGGTTAATAAGTAAATATGTTTTTTGAAAACAATTTTATTTAAGAAAAAAGTACCAGGAAGGTTCCCCATTAATATTTGTATTACTTATGTTAATACTAATTATTAAGAGTCTCTTAGTATTTATTTCTCTTTCTATTACTGAGTACTTCACTGTCCAATTGCTGCTGTAACACTTTGATTTTCCCCACTGTGGGACTAAAAATAGTATCTATAATATATAATTAATATATTCATAATATCTATTCTTATCTGAAATATTGCTGAAAACGTCCATTTTTGTATAATTTAGAATTTCCGAGTTTCCCGAGTTTCCCCACTTATAAATACAATTTATTCCATTCAAGTACAATTTACAAATAAGAAAAAATTTCCCTGCTTCCAAACACTACCTGAATACAGCCTGGAAATAACATGTTGGAACACACACAAATGCCAAGAAAACATGTCAAATTAAAGAAAACATAGCTGTAGAACTGTACCCTAAGCTGTAGCTGTTTATCTGAGTTAAAGAAGTTTGATATTTGAGAAATGATTATCAATATCTCTCAGTAAAAGATCATTTACCTAAATCAGTTGGGGTTTTACATATTACACCCATCTAAAATATTGTTTTTCCAAAGTGGTACACAGGCTTTTGTTCATCACATACTCGGCAACAACAGTGTCAAAACAGTAAGAGTGTCATAACTTTATATTTTGATTAAATCTGCTTTTAACTTAGACTTTCCAAAAACATATTTTCAGATGTGCTGATATATTGTGAAGAAACACCCTCTAAACATTTCTAGCCAATACTTTTTTTTTTAGCCAACTCTGAACTGAATGAACATAGGTGTTAGCTACACACTGGTCATTACAGTGTTTAGAAATTGTATGTGGTTTTATTAGCTTAACAAATATGAGGTGACACTTTGTTTTCCTCAGCCACTAACCCTAGATTAAATATTTGAGATAGGTATGAACAATCAGGTGAGAGCTCTTTGTTCAAGTCACAATCTACAGATGCTAGTGGAACACACCAATGAAATGTCCAGAATTGCCATGTCATTATCATATGAATGATGTGTTGTGTCTTTTGGCAGGAAAATATGTGCAGCTGTCTGAGTCACTTTAAGGTTTCCAGGATATGTTTTGTTTTGTTTCTAGGATAAAAAAATTTTGTGGACTTTTGTTAATGTGCCACTGGCAGAAGAGTCGACTCCAGAGGGTTAAAATCTGTATTGGTGAATTCATATTGGTTGGGCCAAATTTTTGGTGAAAAATGGTGTAACATGTAAAGAACATTGTGCTATAATACCACACAACCCTATTTTTAGTAGTGAATTATTTTGGCAGGACCGAGAGAGGCAACAGGCTCAGATTGGAATAATGGTGGAGTTTGCAATCGCTCTGATGGGAAAACTGGATGGCATCAACAGGCACTCGTTTAACAGCTTTAGACTACGCGTGGGTGAGTACTGTGGACGCTCACTCACATTCACACACAATTATAATTATTCAGCCAGGAAGGCCTGAGAGGAAATGGACACACACACCCACACACACACACCCACTCACTCACTGCTGCATAAATTCTTAGTAATTGAACTATTTCGTCTACCCAGCGTCCTCCTCTGTAAATGTTTAATGGTTGAGCTTGTGTTCTGCATGTCCCTATTAGCTAATCATGATAATCAAGTTACATTCAGCTTAATTTATCTGGCTCTTCATTTTGAAAACAAATGAACTATTAGCAGTTTTCTTGGGTAATAATTCACAGCAGGTTTGATGTGCTATGTTGGCAAGATGTTTGGAACTAGTTACACTAGCTATACGGCCAAACTTTGGCTAATGCAAGTAAACATTCACTGATAAGTTACAGTGCATCAGCTTTTACTTTGAGCCTAGTAGCTTCTAAACATTTCTGAGCAGCCATAAGTAATCAGTGTGAAGCTTTGATTGATAACATACATTACTGGTTTGTGAACACTCCAATTTTACCAGTTTTTTATTAAAAATTGTTCAGTTTAATGTCTCATTGCATTCTGAATTGTCTGAAATGCCTCTATGCTGCAGAACGTCTCACAAATGTTGGCACTTGTAGGTTTGCTTTGCTTTTCACTTCATCCCAAATCAGCTGGATGGGGTTTAAGTCTGGAGACTGTGCTCCACTCCATGTTTTCAAGCTGACCATCTTGTTTTTTTACTGAGATAGTTCTGGCAGAGCTTGAACTTATGTTTTGGGTCATTATCTTACTGTAGGATGAACTCCTGACCAACTAGATGCGTAACGTTCTAAAACTGTTCTAAAACTTTTGACCAGTAGTGTATATAACTAGTCTATTTTGAACTTGTGTGCTCTAGTGTTTTGTCTCATTAGTGCTGCCCCGAAAGGCGCATACAGACCTCATATTCTCAGTGCAACGATAAATATCTTGCATAAAAAGTAAACGTTGAAGATCTTGAATGATTTGATTTGTTCTCATGTCAGCTTTTGTTAAAACAAACATTAATGATCTCTCTGAAGCAGGAGCTCTTCACCTCCTTCAGGGATTGTCCAGTTTTATAAAAGCAGTGCGTCAAAGAGGCCGTAGGTCTAATACACATCTGTGGTAGTGATCAGGGGAAAAATTGGAATAACAAAGAAAAATCCAGAGTCCTATTGGAGAAAAGCTTTTATTAAAAGCACATGGTCCAACAGTCTCCAGCAGCAGGCCTTTATCTCTCTAAAGAGCTTCTTTATGACCTCAGTCAGACTAGTTCCTGTGGGTGAATTGTTTTGTGTGTATTATGTGATGTGATGTTTTTAACCGTATTTAATATTTTGGGGTAATTTCACAACATTTGTAGATTTTATCTTAAGATGTTATGATTTGATATATGATATTACAGTGTACACTATTACTCCAAAGTATGGAGTCACCCATTAACTTGTAAAAGTGAGCTTAAGGCTGGATATTAATATTAAGATTAAAATCAACCAATTTAGCCAATGTGATTTTTCACACAATGGAATTTGACCTCCGCATTTAACCCATTTGTGCAGTGAAACACACACACACACACACTTTGTGCCCAAAGTGGTGGGCAGCCCTTATCCACCGGTGCCCAGGGAGCAGTTATGGGGTTAGGTGCCTTGCTCAAGGGCACTTCAGTCATGTCCTGTTTGGGGATTGAACCAGCGACCTTCTGGTCACAAGACCAGATCCTTACCACTAGGCCATGACTGCCCCATAGGATATATGCTTTGAGCTAGCATGACTTTGATGGCACTTATTCACTAAGGTTAAACAAGAGAACCTTTTCATTTTTCAAGGAGATACTCTACTTAAAAATATGTGCACATATCTCCTCTTCTGGTGATTAATAGTGTTTATTGAAGTAGTTTATAGACTAATATCTCCTATTCTAGTGTGTCCACAATATTCCTACGTCATGATGTACTAAACTTCATGTGGAGAGTAAACAGCTGTAATAAATGCTATAAGTTCACTATCAACAACTTGTAGGAGACACCAAAACTGAACCAAGAAACAGTCATACCTCACCCTTCTACCATAAAAGATTAAAAATAAATAAATAAATAAATAAATAAAAAATTGAGCAGTAGTGTAAGTGCATGTAACAGCCTAGAATAAAGGCAGAATAAAACACAAATACCATTATGTACAAAATTAATGGTCAGTTTCCCATGGAGTGTCATTTCTGTAACTTGCATCCTAAACATATATGCGTCAATGGTTATCAATTGTGTGTATTTGCAGGCATAAACCATGGGCCAGTAATAGCAGGGGTGATTGGGGCACGCAAGCCACAGTATGATATCTGGGGGAACACGGTGAACGTCGCCAGCCGAATGGAGAGCACTGGAGAACTGGGCAAAATACAGGTAACTTCTCCAGCCTGCTATCTGCAGAACATGCAGGATTACTGCACACCCAGCTGGGCCTCACCAGTGCTTATTTGAGCTTGAACCTGTGTAGAGGTATGCTTATATAGCCTTGCTGCTGCTTAAAGACTGTTACTCTGAATTTGTTGAGTAAGCTGTGCCTGATTCTAGGTTTGATAATAACACGCTTCAGAGACACTGTCACACACGTGATATTTAAATGGTGAAAATGGTCCCTTCTATTATATATGAAGCCACAGCGCTCCCACTAAGAACAATGGAAGCCCTGGGAATTTGCGTCACTGGGATCAGTTTCCCTCAGCCTACAGTTGACATTTTCCAAAATCTAGTGCTTGAATGTGTTTGATCACTCGCTGATGAATCAGAGGAAAAAACATCTTATGGGACCCCATAGGACCAAAAATGAGAACCATTGTCTTATTGGATCTCCATCATGGAGCATTATTAACATTATTGTATTTAAAAAGACAAAAATGTGTTTTACTCAAAATTCAATGAAGAAAATATTTAAAATGATAAATGATGATGCTGGCACTCTGGGAAGTAATCACTTTTCACTAACTGCAGACGTGGATCAGAGCAGGTTATCAATAATGAGACTAGAGTTGAATTGAATTAGATCCCAGATTACTTTTCCATTAGCTGCATTTTATGGTTTGCAGATCCTCTTACCTTATCAGTGTAATACACAATTTAAGTGTAAAGTTACATGTTTACAACACTTCTCCACGTATCGATGTCTTAATACTCATCAGAGAATGTTTTGTGCATTATTGTGCTTATGTACACTCCGTTGCATGACTGTTACAGTAAATATTTGACATTCTTCTTGACTTTTCTTATTCACAAATGTAATAAATCATCTGCATGTCAAATAACTAAAGGTGCTTGTCTAATAATGTTTTTGTAAATAGAATTTGGACAAAATTCAGGCTGCAGTAATTTATCAACTGTGCATGTTCTAGGTGACAGAAGAGACGTCGGATGTCCTGCAGAAGCTGGGTTACTCCTGCGAGTGCCGTGGCCTGATTAACGTAAAAGGGAAAGGAGAGCTGAAAACCTTTTTTGTTTGTACAGATTCCAACAAGCAGCAGGGGATGGCTCTCAGCTGAAACCGCTGCCTATAGTATTTACCCTTGAACGGTTCCATGGATGTATTTCTTATAGGAAGCATCATTCTACTGATATATTCACTTGGAATGTGAGTTGGTTTTTTATGTTGTATGTTTGACAAGCCTGCAAAGGCTTCTTAGTGCTGGACTATCAGGATTGAAGCTTAAAAACTCATACAACCAAAAAGCAACCCTGAACACAGACATACTTTGAATGGTTTAAGACTGAATTTTGCCACCTGACACCAGAACAGACTTTCCCAGTGTTCATTGTGTTCACAAAGCCTGACTTTGAAGTCATCTGCACTGGTGGACATCCTGAATATTGCTAGACTCATTACAGTCATGCTTTTGGCTTAAGTCTGATTGCTAGCAGATGACATGACCTCACAAACATGAAGAACTTTTATTTTCAGGTGTTATTAGCACATAATATGAAGCCTTTTGGAAAAATGGATTTAACCTTTGTGAAGATTTGCTGCTGAATGACTGCTCTGCGCCTTCTGTTTCTCGAAAACGTGTTCTTGGACTTGTATAAATCTTTGCAGTAGATGCTGTCTAGAAGCTCTTTTCTGTTTTCTTTCGTCTACAATGTTGTGATGGAGTTCTGCCTTTTTGGAATTGTGTTTTGAAACCAAATTCACTCACAGAAGCCTCTTACTTGTTGGTCTATAAGATGCTTACAGGTCAACCAGTTATTTTATGCATTGATTATGTAATTTAGTGTCATGCTGTCTACTATGGCAAAAAAAGTGCTGCAGTACAATCAGTTGAAATTGCAAAAAGAAAAGAATGTGAATTATGAGGACTTTTCTACACACCTTCAAGCTTTTAAGAGGTTTTTCTGAAATCATTTTGTATCTCGACTAACTGCCATTATAGCCCCTCCCATTTTAAGGTGGGGTCAAATTACTAGTTGCACTTGTTATTGGCTGCATTTGCCCGTCTGTCATCACTTTGTTGCTGTGCTGCATAGTAAAGTTCTCTGTTCTTGCTGTGCAGGAATCATTTGTTTAAAAGGAGGGAACAACAGGTTCTGGGTTCAATATGCATGTCTACAGAAAAAGCAGACATAGCAAAAATAATCTGGGATTTTTACTGTCTGTACTGTACTTTTACTGAACAGAAACAGCCTGAAACTTCCCGTCTCTGCTGTTTAAAGTGTGGGCTGCCTTTTCTTCTCTCTGTCTGAGGAACTTCAACATTTAAAAACTTCAAGTTGCTGTACAGTATCGGTATGAAATAAATAATTTTACACATTTTCAGAGTTTTTCTGCTCCACTTCTTTTGGATCAACAAAAACATTTAGATACAGATATGGAATGGTTTCTACAAACCAGACTTTGAGGTTCCATGGTCCAATGCTGATTCTTAAGGCAGCATTTTCTAGGATTTCTTTTCAATTAGCTGTTAAGTGACTGCATTCATCTGGCTCAAAGTGGTTTAAAGACTTGAGGTCATCACTATATACTTCACAAAGCTTAGCCAAAGCCTTCAAAGCATAGAACAGTCCAACCATGGGGAATGGGAGAATAAATATAGTGCATGCAGACAGACTGTGAAATGTTTCACAGCATGTACTCTACATGTATTGCTAGAGGCTCTTGGTTTGAAGGGGGGCAACAAGTTTTAACCAGTGTTCTTTGGAAACAATATATTTGGCAACGAGCCTAACCAAGCAGTGAAAAAAACATTTATTGAGTGAAATGTATACAAACATGAAACACAAAGAGCACCATTGGTACAGAGAAGGGTTTGGGTTGAATGGGTCTCCTAGACTGCAATGGCCGGGATGTCATCTGAGCTCATACACATTATATCCATGTCTGCACCCACTGTGGACACACAGAGTGAAATACATGCCAACAGTGCACAAAATGACTAAATTCACTAATATGCCTACACCAAAACATGGCCTTTATCATACCTATTGAAAATCAGTCATTTATACTGATAATGTACACATACAAGCTAAGGTGAAAATAACAGATTTGAAATCAGTACTGCTACACAAAAGCATTCTTTAATCAGTGACTAAAGAGCCACATGATGGTAATGCCATTACTGGCAGATATTATTTAAGCTATTATGTTAATTCTTTCTTATTTTAAAGGAGTTTAAACAATGAATGTTTCTATCTATAGTCACATGCTACTTCAGGACTGCATGTCAACCCCAATCAGACATTGGTGAGTGGATGGTTTACCTGTAGTCAAGTGTGCGAGTGTCGCCTCTTGTTCAGTGGGGAGCGAGATGCCCATGGCTTTCCTAATGCCATACAAACTGCTCACATCACCTGGAGTCACCTGACTGGTCAGCTGGGCCAAGTTCCCAGACACCTTCTCCGCTGCACAGAGGAACAACAGTCTTACCCTCTCATGAATTACACTTATTTTAAGTTGATCATTGACTTTTCATTTGTAATTCAGAAACAGGGTGCAGACTTTCACGTTGTCAGTCAGTTGTTTATGCTAAAATGTACTAAAGTCTAACAGGATACTGGCAGCCTAAAATAACATTTTTCCAATGTCAACTGTACAGGAACCTTTTAGCAAGAACAACACCCCAGGGTGCCTCTCGCAAGAGGCCAAATGAATGAAAAATGAGAATCTTTTGATGACTGAAAAAACATTCTTGAGCCCTTGTGAAGGCATGCAAGATTTACAGCCACTGTTTGTGAAAAACAAAGATAAAATTTTTCTTAAAGACCACTGCTCAAGCAGTGTTGAAACTGACTTTGGTCAAGTCACTCATGACTATAAATAATGTTAGCTGATAGGATTGTGCCCAGCTGTAATGTTTAAGCACTTTGGGGGGGGGGGGGGGGGGTTACAAGTATTTGTGCTATTCGCAGTAGGTTCTGGTCCCTAACCCCCGTGAATACAGGGGGTTTACTGTATTTGTGATATGTATATATGCAATTAAAAGATACTACTTTTAAAATCATTTGTGGATGTCCAAATTTAGTAGTTACAATGCACTTGGTTCAGAGCCGTTTTGCAGGCTGTGATGTACAGGTGTAGAAGCAGCTGTGTAGGAGTCTGCATACTTTTTGCTTTTGATGGTATCAAGCTCACTCTGCCCCGCTCTTTCACACAATGTTCAACATTTTAGCTGTGCTCGCTGCCTGCTACACCTACCATAAAAAACTCTCTGCTTGTTTGTTCAATTCATTTGTGAAATTTCTGAATTTTATTATTTTAGAACAGGAGCAATAGTCTGAAAACACATTTTCCAAACTCTTCTTTGTTCCTGACTTAAATAGACTTGGAATTTCTAAAATAAAATTCCATAAATTTTCATACTGCATAAGAACCTTACAATTGGAGGTCTGAGCTCTGATTTCGCAAATATTCTTCCCAATGTCGTCTTGGATGTACTTCTTAAAACCTCTTGAATAATGCTGGACTATCGTTGGTGTAAACATGGTCAATGACTATATGTAGTTAATGTAGATTTGTGTGGTTACCTAGCTGAAGCTCTTTAGCAGTGGGAGCGAGCAGGCAGATCATGTTTGGAGGTTGTTTGGCACTTAGCCTTTCTCTCTGAGCTTCTTGCAGGTCCCTTAGAAGCACGGTGGTCTCATCCAGCTTCTTCTGGAACTTTTCTGCTTCTAAGGTGGCCGTGGAGTGAAGAAAAAGAGTGTCAGCTTCAGGCTACTTCTTTCTTTTCTACAACTGCAGGCTACTTCTTTCTTTTCTACAACTGAGCTGTGAGTTCATGCAGTGAAACTCAAGTGACACATGAAATACTACATACTCTGCAGCTCTAAACTGGACTACAAGGAGCTTCAGTGGAAGGCTTGGAAAAATAGTGTTTTAACAAATATTTGCACTCACCCTCTGACTCAAAGCTCTCAGGCACAAGGTCAAGACTCACAGATGAACTCAGAGCTGTCACGTTGTTGCCACTTTTGGACTCTGATTTAACCACCTAGATGGAGGGAAAAAGATGATTGAAAAGTTAAATGCATGTTTCTATGTACTTGATTTTATTTAGAAGTAGCAGAGCAAAAATTAAAAAAATTAGACCCCCCCCTTCAAAAAAAAAAAAAAAAAAAAAAAAAAAAA
>BRDA01014424.1:0-13642 GCA_036984385.1 Crenuchus spilurus | reverse complement strand
ACCTCGCGACCGATTTTGCGTTTAGAGGTAGCAGACTTTAACTTGGGCGAGTCTTTTATCGTGGCGGTCTTAGGCTGAGGGGAAGCGCACGTGCTCGTAGTGTGTCGTCACGTCTCGTGTAGCATGAGCGACAAAGACAACAAAGACATAAATTTATTGATAAAAAATAACAGTAATGCAAGTGTGTTTTTAACTCAGCTCTGGGTCAGAGAACATTAAAATAGCGTACAATATCTTTTTTCTGAAAACATGCAAATCACTGAATTTAGACCAATAACATGAGATGATGTTAGGAGCTGCAGCAGAATCTCTGTTGTGTATTTTGTTTTAACAACGTTCTAATAATATGGATTTATTTAGGACTTACGTTTGTTAAATATAACACAGCTAGTGCTTTATGAGATGTTCTGTTGTTTTCTGTGAACGTAATGACAATAAAAAATAGTTATTTAAATACAGAAACAACAGAAACAGCGAGTACGATGTGCTCTGCACTGCTGTGTGATGCTCGTGCACGCGAAGGGGAGTCGGATTCTGGCGGTGCTATTTTCTGAGCGGGTTCAATTTCAGACGATGGAGATTTGCGTTTTAGCCAGCGCTCCATGTTTACGTGCCACAAGTTCATATCAGTGACTGAGTTGGTTCTGAAAGTTGACTGAGAGAAACGGCTCTAAAGCAGAAGGTTCTCGTAGCTCTGTAGACAGAAGAAGAATGAGCGCGCCGAGTGCAGCGTCCAGTACGGAAGTAGGTCCGCCCGACCATCCGCCCGTCTCACAATCCAAACCGAGCTAATGTTTCGCTGAACGTTTTCGCTGTAATTTTTTGCGGGAGTTTCCCTCATTATTAAGGCTAAAATTGCGGAAATCAAATAAATAGTCCGCAATCCCGCACTGAAATTCAGGCCCTGATAGCAGTAAAGGTGACTTTATAGTGACTACTACTAACGTGCACATTAGCAACACATGCTAATATTTGTAATATATAATGCTAGGGTGGAGAGAACAAATAAACAGAACTTAAGGTGGTGTGTCGCCGCTGTCTTGACGAAGCGCTCTGGGATGCTTGCGCTTCAGGTGCTCGTGCATAGCGGTCGTGCTGCTGTGATAAGCCATCTCCATTTGGCAAAGATTACATAGCACCACATGTTCGGTCTCTGTCCAAAGTCCAAACTTAAGATTCCCATGTGCGAGTTTTTTTTTGCCACAGCCTGCTCCCCGGAGAAATCCATGTTTTTAGTGCGTGTGGCCATCTTGGAAACGCGCCAACGCACATTTTTGCAAATCGACATATTTTTGAAGTGGATTACGTCGATTATGTCGACGCGTCGCCCCACCACTAATCATGAATCCAGCAAATATCTGTTCAATAACAAGCCGTTTTTCTGTTCTCTGCACCTCCATTCCTGGCTTGATTTAATAGCCATATGGACCCTGAAGACTTGTTCCCGCATTCACAGCTGACTCTGATGCTGATGGACGACTGTAATGTGGCTTTAAAGGTCAAATTCAGCTTTCAGTTGGAGGAGGATTATGGTGGCAAGGTAAAGTATCACTTTGCATTAAGTGATACACATATATTCATGTCCAACCCACAGTCAGTGGCTGATAGATGTAGTGTGTGATTATTAAGGCCCAGCACATAAAAACTATCACCGATACTAAATATTAATTTTAAGAAGCCAAACAATCAGGTTGACTGATGGGATTTTCTGTGGAAAACTAATTTATTTTAAAATACAAGTTATAAAATTTGCTCGTTTGTATTTTAATATTTGCAAGACATCCTGTAGAATTGTTGGGAGAACCATAAAAAAAAAGTTTTTTTATTTTTTTTATTTTAATAAAACAAGCTGCTATTAAACTTCACTAATAACTACACTGTTCAGTTTTGCCACTGCTGTAATGGATCTCACTCACACAACAGGTGACATGTCTAGATGCCTCACGTTTCATCAAATTTGCATAACTATTATGAACCTTCTATTAGCATTATCCAAAAGCGAACTTCTGTATCAGTATCAGCTCATAGAAGCAACATCACATGTGTGCTTCTATTATTAATTAAGAGTCCTAAGATCTTTCCATAGATGGAGAGAAAACAAAGGAGGCAAAACAAATAAGCACTACAGGTACAATCCTTCACACACGTGAAATGTGAGCCTAACAATGTAACACAATCTACTGTCACCAGATTCATGTTTCTAATTTTGCAATAGGACCCTGAAACTTCACGTTTCACATCTCAAAATAACTCCTTGCTACTGTAACAAATATTTATGCCATCTTATACTAAACCAATTTAACAAAAACTATAAAAATCATCAAAAATTTAAGTTTGTTGCAAAAAATTGCTGAGGCAATGAAGGCCATAAAGGAACCCTTAACCTTTCTAGGACACACACACATGGCTATTTGCTCACCGTGTGGACAAACAAAACAGGACAGAGCTTCTGCTCTCCTCACTCTCTCTCAGACCTTGCAGAATTCTGATAAATGGATGAAAAGAAAACAGGATTGAATTAAGCTGTGTTCACTGTATGTGTGTGTTACCTGGAGTAACTCGGTTCCTCTTGTCCTCTTTAAAACCCTGCAGGGTGTTCACTCCCGTCTGCAGTCTGCCACCCATCATCCCCAGCTTCACTGGACAGTAGCCAGGATCTAACCACCACACCAAAATATAAACAATTATGTTATATAGAATAAGAAACTCAACAGACATAAAACATACAGTCCTTCGAATATTATTTACAGAGGCAATGCAGCTTAACCATCAGAGGCTTCAGTTATCATCTATGCAAGCACGCGCATGGTGTAATTCAACATAAATTATTTAGGTTATTAAAGCAACTGGAGAAATTCTGTCCAAAGTGCAGAGTCTAAGCAGAACGGAGAATGATATTTTATCAACATTTTAGATTTAAAGGTATTGTTAAAACTGTAGTTTTACAGAAATTCATTCTTCACATTTTTGCAATTTTTCAAAAATGAAACAAAACCCCATCAGAAGCACAGAAATGACACTGTTAAAGTCTGAAGCACTTTATTAGTAAATTGTTCACTTTTTAATTAATTATGATAATACTGGTGATAAACCTGTGTTTAATTTAGTCTATTTCTTTTCAGGACATAATCATGTTTATGTGGACCTACCTCCGGCACTCAGATCAGCAGGGTTCAAGATGCCTAGAGTAGTTGTGCCATCAGACTTCCTCCTGTCAAAGTCAAGCTGGCAGTGAAAAAAGATCAGAAATAAATACACACAGCACTATGTACAGTCTCAGGCACATAAACTTTGTATAATTACAGTAAAAACAAACATTTTACTGGTTTTGAATGGAAAAAAAAAGATGTTTGAATGAAAGTTTGGCTGCTCCTTGGTCATCAACATTAATTATTTAAATTCATTTTAATTAAATTCATTCAGTACTGATAAACCCAGGGGTGTTGATCTCCAGTCCTGGAGGTCTGGATTCCTGCAGTTTGGTGATCTTGTCAGAGCAGAGAAATCACCAAACTGTGCTGGACACTGGCTCTACAGGACTGGAGTTGGACACCCCTGAATTAAACAAATCAGGAATTAAGATTGTAACTACAAGTAATACTGACAAGACAAAAGGTTTAAACAAACATAACAGATAAGCGGCTATTTATTTGATCATTATTGGTATTTATTCATATATTTGATTCAGAACATATAAACTATTTCTGCCCAAAAATATGACATACAACTTTTATTAAAAAACTGACTTTCAATACGATGCTATAATTGTGACCTTTTACATAGCCAATTACAGACCAATGGGCCAGTAGGCCTAACACTCACCTCACACTGCAGGTTCCTGATGGACAGTCTACCTCCAGACTCTTCTATAATCTTTTTAATCTCCTCCAGATCCTTCTCTGCCTCTTTCACACCCTTCTGAACATCCTCTTTAGAGTCCTTACTGGAGTCAACAACAGAGCACATAGAAGCAATTAGAAAATATACATCACTGATGTGTGTCTTGGTTACTTAATAAAATTATTTAAGGACAAGAGATCTAATATAAAATTTATAAAAATGAAGACAAGTGTTGTAACATAACATAATGGTCATAACATTGGACATAAAAAAAAATGTAATAAATTAAAATTTGTTATTAAATTAATGTTAATAAAATTATTACATTTATTACATTTTATTATTTAAAAAATGCCTTTATTAAACATTTCCTCCCTGCCCCACCCTACAGTGGTAGCTGTAGAAAATTCCTAGATGCGCTAGTGAAACGTGTGTTTGGACTGAGCACTGCACGTGGTATGTGAGGCGTGGGGTTGTAGCACGAGCACCACCGACAGCACACAAGTCTTGACATGATTTTACACATTCCTCTCCTAAAGCTGTTCACAGAGAGCGGGAGAAGGATGAAGGATACCGAGCAGAACCTCTTATCAGCTCATTGAAAGAAAAATCTTACATTTCTAGATTTGCTAGATCCATAAAAAGAACTGACATACTGAATAGTTCATTCCAGCTCTCTGAGGACATATTTGTGTATGTGCAAGTTAACTTAAGCTAGTTAACTCCAGCATCCTGCAAGTAAGAGGTCATTTTGAGCCACTGCCCACAAGCAATGACAAGATGAAGTAAAACAGGTTTTCTAGGTCTGTTATAATTTCTTTGATCTGACCACAATCATTCTCCACAGTTGTTAGATTTTTCAATGATATGCTTAAACTGCAACAATGTGATTAGGTGTGTGTGAGGGTGTTCTTTTTTCCCCACTGGAGCTATGAGGCTAAAGTAGCTAATGAATAATGAAAGATTAAAATGACCAATTAGTGTTGTGCAAACTTAATGATAGAATCATCACACACTTGCCTGAAATTGCAGTTACATAAAATATGAATAAGTTCAACAGATAGCCCTTTGTTGTAATGTTTGTACCATATTTCCCCAAAAATAAGACATCCCCTGAAAATAAGACCTAGTAGAGGTAATTTTGATGAATTGCTAAATATATGGCCTCCCCCAAAAGTAAGACCTAGCAAAGTTTTTGTGATGCTCCCCCTGGTGGCCGGAAGCTGCAATACCGTCCCTAGAGGAAGAAACAAAAGAAAAAAAAAAAAGACGTGCAGCACACAGCGAGCAGTGGCCACAGAAGGGGAGTTTACACTCACCATACTGAAAGAGCCCACTTTCAAAAAGTCCCTCCACAGCGTTCACATTAACTAACATACTGTACAAAAGTCATACATCTGCAAAGTCCGGAGAGGCAGCCGGTAAGAGTCACTAAAGTGATAAGGGCTGTTCTTCTGAAGATGTTAGCGCTGCGGCTAAGCTAACAGTGGCTGCATTAACCCTTTAGCGTTTGGACTTATTTCAATACTTTAAACATTCACTAAAGTGAGGTGGATTATAAGCACATTTACTTGTTTTAGGAAATATGTTCATGAAGTGTTAGAATGCAGTAAAATGTTAAGAGCAGTTGCATTAAGCACTTTTAACTGTATCTAAATATTTTCTGCAATATTCATTTATTATTTTTTCTTTCTCTGTATATAATAAATGTTCTTTTTTTGATCAACAATAAATGTGAATTGTTCTACATGAAAACATAAAACATCCCCCTGAAAATAAAACATAGCTCATCTTTGGGAGCAAAAAAATTATATAAGACACTGTCTTATTTTCGGGTAAACAGGGTATGTACATGAATGCCATTATAATATTAATGGCATTAAAATGTAAAGGTTTTCTTCTTCTTTGGAACAGTGAACAGTTCCTACATCATCCTAGGGTTCCTAGATATGAAGTATTGGTATAATACCTGGATGCGTCTCTACTGGCCACTCTAGGTGACTGAGAGTTGTCGCTGGTATCCATGGGCGAAAACCCGTCTTTAGCTCGGTCACTTGCTGACCCCTCTTCCTCGCCATCCTCTGTTGTCCTGCCACTTGGTGTTTTCAGGTCTGTCATGAACTCAATACTCTGCCTTAGGCTCGCAAGCCTCTCCTAAAGACACACAAGCATCATGTAAGGTGGTGCATCTGTATGACCCAGTGATCTTAGCAACGTTGTGTACTTCTCAATTTTGAACATCTATGTATAAAACAAATACAAAATTCTTGCAGAGGGTAAACCTTCAATACAGTATACAGGCTCCCTCTAGTGCCCTTTTAACAGCACTGCAATTACACACATTCTGGAATGTACCAGAAAAGTCATGTTTTCCATAGTAACTCACTGTGCTCAGGATCTTCATGCCAGAGTGGAGGAGCTTCTTGGCAGCCTTGTAGTAAATCGTCTCTGGCTTATTGTAAACCATAGCATTCTCACACATTACCTTAAAATCCATCTGTTCAAAAAAATCCACAGAGAGATAACAAAAAGGCAATGAGATCAAAAAATTTAATACATCTCAACATTAATGTCCCACATCTGTTTTTATTTGCACTGGAGCTATAAAACTAATGTGTCTAATAGACAACTGAAGTCTGTCACCCACAACCTTATAATTATGATGTTTATCTGAACCTACTGAAATTAAACAAGATTTAAAAAGTGGGATACCTTCAGTTCCTCCAAAGACCGGTAGCACTCTCTCTTCACCTTCTCCTTCATTGTACTGAAGTCCATGGGTCTCTTTATGATCAGAGAGTACCCGGGAGCGATGAGGTCAGTTACAGGGAATGAGAAAAATGCACTGGGGTCTTTTCTGGAAGAGAACATATACATACCAACACTAGTGAATACTAGTCTCAGAACAATGTCGGGTCATGCACACATAAGCAAGGTTCCATTAGGGACATGCATCAGTACAAAACAAGTGATACAGGTGCATTTGGTTACACCAGACAGTCTTCACATTTAGCAGAGAGGGTCATAAAAATCATTTAAAGTCTGCTCCAAGACTGACACTTGAACTCGGCAAAAACAAGGAACTGATGGATTTCACCATGAAAGCAGTCAGGCCAGTGCATCTAAACCTCGGCATAAAAAGACTTTACATGTAATTAACAGTTTACCTTTTTGAATTAACTTATGAACAAAAATGAACTTTTTCACAATATTCAATGTTTTGGAGACGCACTATTATGTCCACATTTGTGTTTCAATAACGGTATGACAGTTAACTTTCCTGCTAACTGCAGTGCATGGACCTATTTCATTGTCAATCCTCTTGTCTAACCTATTTCCCAGAGCAACAAAAACTGCAGATTTCTTGTGTGGATGCAGTTTTATTCACCAAAATAGCAGAATAAGAATCATACCTTTGTAACTGTCTTATCAGCTGACTCAGTGCTTCCTGTAGTGGAGTCTGCTCTTTGTCTAGTTAAAAGAAGATAAAACATCATTTACAGTAAACAATTACTCAAAACCACAGCCAGGCTTCTCTGTGAAACAGTGTTAACACTACCTTCTGTTTTAGCCAGGGAGGGGGTGTGGGGCTTATCCTGGGATACATCAGACCTGGCTGGAGTTCTGCTTCGTTCATCTACATCCATATCCATACAGTCCTGTCCTTTCCTCTTCTTTGTCATCTGCACTCATATATACATTGCTTGTCAACACAAGTTAATGTTTAAGCTATTGTTTGCAAAGCCTTGAATGAAAGAATAAATGTTGACAGCAATGCACGACAATTCCAATCCCAGAAATATTCTCTATTACCTTTTTTCTTTTCTTATCATCCCCTGGAGAAAGTGGTGGGCTGTCTTTCTCCTTATCGTCTTTCTTTTTCTTCTTCTTTTTCTTGTCCTTGTGTTTGTCGTGATCTATCTGCTCATCATCAACATGCTCAGTGGTCACTTCATTACCCGCCACCTTCAAAACAAGCTTCAGCGGCCGCTCCACATAATCTGTGGGGAACACAGGTGGACACCAATGTGTAAGAAAAAGTCTGCAAAGCTATGCAAACTGGCTATCAATTATATGACTGTTTGCTGCATCTGGACCAGGATGGCTTGTCATCACTGATGGAACAATGAATTCTGAATTATATAAAATAAATATCAGAGAATTCAAGTCATTCTACCAAAGAATGGTTAATGAACAGTTACCAGAAACATTTAGTTGCCTTTATTGCTGCAGAGGGGTGTCGCGCCAGATACTGAAAGCAAAGGTTCACATACTATTGTCTCTCAATGTCATATTGGATAATTTTCCTCAATAAATACATGACCAAGTATAATATTTTTGTCTCATTTGTTTAACTGACACTGTTGTTGGTGAATTTGTGCTGAACAAAAGCCTGTGTAACACTTTGGAAAAAATCATTTTAGATGGGTGTAACTTATATATATATATATATATATATATATAAATAAAAGTCAGGACATATCAGACTATATCAGAGTGTCTGAAATCCCCTCAGACTCCAGAGGGTTAACCACCAGGCTACAACTGCCATTAAACAATTTGTGTGACCAACCCGATGAAAGCTGTGACATTGGAGTTATCAGCACCAGAAACTGAAAAATCCTTCATAAAAACAAGACTGAGATCTGCTTTATTTCTTAGAGGCAAATAAATGACATAAATACAAACCTCTATTATTCAACCGACCTTTTTAAAGAGATAAATGTTAATAGTAGATATCACTCTGGTATAACTCGCTTATGTCAAACAAAAAATAAAATAAAAAAATAAACACAAGAATCATGAAAAAGTGTGAAAAGATTAGATTAAGAGAGCAGTTGGACCTCTAGCCTTACACAGCTAAGCCAAAAACTCACCGTCAGCTAGATGGTGTAATCTTTACATAAACACTAGTATGTTGTATGATATGTTTCATAAACATACAACAGATATTAAAGTGTCATATAATTAGTTATAAGTCCAAGTGTGCGATCACTTAGACCACTTCAATCTTATCTAGCATAACAAACTAAAACTTAGTAATGTTAGATAGGCAGACAGCACTTGCAAGCTAATTTTTAATTATAGCCGGTGTCGTGTCGAATTTGGCAGCCCAGCCGCTAGATGCCGTCCCTTCCGGAAGCGCGGACACTACGCCATTTGATTTGAAAGCGGTTGCTTTTCCTGGTTATTGGTTGTTTTTACATGAACTTGAACTTTGACCAATATTTACTTCCTGTACAAGTATCATGGAAGTTGTCAGATTTACATTTTCTGACAGGAGGTATGCCTTAAATAGTATCCCCAGATAACTGTTGAACTAAGCATGTTTATAGTCCCTATATGTGATTCCCGCGCAAGGTTTGTGGATGCAGTCAGGTTTAAGAGAGGATTTATTTCCTAACAAATGAACTGTTAAACAGAGGGGGTGCGTCTTGGGGTGGGATACCGAATTCGGCACACCACCCAATAGAACTGTTAAGTGACAATACAGTCAGTCCTCCACATACACACTCTGGTTAAGTAGTTAAAATAAGATATCACCCTGAACTACATTAGTAAGGAGCCTGTAAACGCCTGGTTTCAGTTTTCAACTGACCATCAAGAGTGGCTCTACCAGTTTAGCTGTTAGCTCCCAGAAACGAACACAAAACAAACGTATAAAGCAGGAAACATATAAAAGATGTTAAATATCGTCCTACCGTCGTAGGCGTGTTTGTCTGATTTGTGTTTCTTGTGCTTTTTCCCCATAATTTACAGTAAAGCTGAGAGTATGTGCAAGTGAATGTGCCTGACCAGTGTGTTCTTTGTTTGGGTTGGTAAAGGAGGATGACCGGGTTTCAGGAGCTGTTGATTTTGAGCAGCGCCTCCTGGCGGGCGGGCGTTTTAACGTACTTTGACTTCTTAGGCGAACAGTCTTTATATAATATTCACAAACTTCAATAACGTATCCGTACGACCTGCATATACTTAAAGATGGAGTAACATTACTGTGCGAGCCGGCGATGTTTGTATGCAGAGTTGCCAGATTGGTGTATCGTAAACATTTAGTCGTAAAATTGCAAAGGTGGCGGTGTGCGGGATCTTTGGGCTCATTTATAAATTGTATAGTGACACCAAACTACAAAATGAATAAACAGTTTTGGAGATGTCTTAGGTAGAGGTACTAATATAATACTAATCAAAAGAATAAGATCTGGCAGTGTATATTAGAGCAGAGAAGAAGGAATATAAAAATAAAAACACAAAAATATTTTGCAATTATGTAGGTATTTTTGTTCGTTGTCTTAAATTATATTTGATCCTACGACAATAACTACTATATATATGTGGACCTGGCAACCCAGGTATACAGTAACCTGACTCTAGGAGGCAGCATTGTCATATTTTGTTGGTCAGACTGGCTGTCTGCCTTTCTTAAAATCTGAACTTTTTAAACAGGACACTTTCCTTACAGATAACGCGTTACTATTGTGTTGTACGATGTTATTACTAGACTATTATCGTGATCAAATATACCACAGTATTTAACAGTATTATGTAAAAACAATATAATGCTGTGCATGTTCAGAGTGGACAGTTCACACCATGCTACTTCTTTAGTCTTCATATAACTGTCAGTGTGTTTATTTTATATTTATATTTTTCCTGATAGATGTCACAATTATTACATAATCATCTATTCTATTTAGATAATCACAATTATTTTTCACAGATGAACGTTTCGCAATGTGAATTTTCACCAGCTATGCTGAAATAAATTTAAATAAATTAATGCTGAGTTAATTTGGCTGTCATTAAGCTTTAAAGGGCAGCTGTCAGCAATGTTTGTTTATTTGAGCTCAAGCTGTGCTTGTGGTCAGTTTAGAGCTACTGAGTGTGGACAGGCAGTAAGTACGTAGTTGGAGCAAGTAGTATTTGAGCACACTAAAACAAATCATATGACAATGTTATAATAATGACAGTCATATTTATGTGATGGCAGCATGGAAGCCAGTGTTGATAGGATGAAGTACAACTAGCTGTATTACTGTTGTCTTATCACTGTAGTGCAATACAGTGACATCCTTTGCACTTCCAATAAGTGGCACAGTAGCTTGTTGGTTTGCATGCTTGCCTCTCACTGCTGAGGTCTTGGGTTCAAGTCCTCATCTGGGTGGAATTCCCAACATTAGGTGGATTGGCTACTCTAAATGAATGTGTATGTATGTGTGTGTATGAATGTATCTGTGTGTCCAGATATGGCACTCTGTCTTGGGTGATCCCCCTAGAGCTCAATGCAGTCCTCCAGGTGGACGGTTGCTTCCTGTTGAGAGTACACTATGCGTAATTGGCTGTTGCTTTTCGCCGGTGTGTAGTTGAGTTCTAAGTGTAGATGGTAAAGTGTCCTCTGGTATTAGAAAGGCACTGTATAAGTGTAACTCAGCCAATCGTATTACCATCATGGTAATGTACAAAAACATGATTCTACTATAGTAGTTTTACTATGTTACTCTTTGTAAGGGTGGATTTTAAAAATGTACATAGAGTTTTTTTGTATTGATCTTTTTGATGAACCAGGCCAGACATCACTTTAGATGTAACTTTCATTTGTACTGTAAGGTCTTTCTCTCTCTACAAAATGTAGCTGAACTATGCAATGTATGGTCTTTGTGAGACTAGGCTGGTACAAAGGCTTGGGCAAACTGTGGGTGTGTGTACCATTGCAGCCAGGCTTTGCTCTGGTGAAACCTTTGGGCATTGTGCAGACTGCTAAGTGGCAGCTGTTTTATTCATGCAGGGCAGATAGTGCACATTCTTTGAAGCACATTCCAGGTTTTATGAAGCGTCCCGTTGAGAGATCCAGCGCTCATATTCCAAATTTTTTGGAATGAAAATAAACGCAATCCATCCATCCATCCACCATTCCACCCATGCCTCTGCCTGGATAGTGGGATGATTCTAATGGGTCGAGAATGCTGTCAGATGGGTGATGTTAAGTCCTTTTTTTCCCATCTGCTCCAAGAATCCATTTGGGCAATTACTGTAAGATTCCACCGACAGTGCATTCTTGTGTTGATCAAGTCCTTATTGTCTGTGGAGGACAGATTCTTGGATGGGTTTCTCATCGGAGGAACCACAGACTTACAGAGAGGATAACCACATTTGTCATAGTTAAAGCTTTTGTTGGCTGGCTTTGCCTTTCTGTGAGCTCGTAAAAAGTGAAGAAAACACCAAAGAGCCTTGAGCTACATTTGCCTAAATCTCTAATTGCACCCCTATGGTGGTGCTTGAAAGTTTGGGAAACCTTGATAGCCAGTTCCAATCCCTAAAACGACAGGAAAATTTGGGAAGGTGGTTTGAATAAATACCACTTTCCCCTCCCTAAATATCCACAGCTGAAGTGCCCTTGAGCAAGGTACCTAATCCCCAGCTGTTCCCTGGGCACCACAACTGGTGGCCGCCCACCGCTCCAGGTATGTGTGTGCTTACTGCCCCCTATAGGGTGTGTGTGCTTACTGCCAAAGATGGGTTAATTGCAGAGTAGATTCATTTAAAAAAGCATTTCTTCTTTAGAATTTTTGGCATTTTCAGAATAAAAATGACGTAAAGCATCATCAGATTAATATATATATATATATATATATATATATATATATATATATATATATATATATATATATATATATATATATATATATATTGTAGACAAACAACCAATTTCAATTAATGAGTCAAAAATATTGTACAATGGAACCTCGGTTATCGCTTGTCCTGGTTATTGTACAATTTGACTATCATCTACTTTTTTGGGGAAAATTTTTTTCCTAGTTATCGTTTACCTGCCCAATTTTTGTCAGTGTGCCCATGTGACTCGCTAGTAATTTAGCTAAAACAATGCATCCACCCACAGGTTCATCACTCACCCATACATTTGCCATTCATTCTGGCTTTGTTTCTCATTGTTTCTCATTGATAACACTCAAAACAAACTAAAGCATGTCACACTAAAGCGATGGTGTGTGGTGCTTCCTCCTGAAAGCGGGTGCAAAAACAAATAGCAGCCAAGAACCCAGAGAATGGTTGTACTGGTCCACACCAGCACACTCTAAAACAGAGCGTAAACAGTAAACAGAGGGCAAAGAGTGATGTTAAATGTTAATTTATCCATTTCATTAGTCTTTTGTATTCATTTCTCATTGTGTTCTGTATGTAAAACTATAGTTGTTCTATATAAAAGGTATTTGTTGTTAATATTTTTGAGTGCCTGGAACAAATTAATTTGATTTACATTATTTCTTATTTGAAACATTGCTTCAGTTAGTTTCATCTGGCACTTTAAAACAGACCAGTGATTAAAACTGAGGTTCCACTGTACTTGGTCACTTATTTATTGAGGGAAATTATGAAATTAAGGAAATGTTATATACTGTATGTGTACGTGTGTAAACCTGTAGTATTAGCAGTTCATTTATAGGTGAAATTATGTGTTTTCTGTAAACAGGATCAGATGTGAGTGGGTGCCCTGTTTTATTTAAAGAACAGTGATCTATCAAAGTCTGGTCTCCACAGCATGTTTATGGAAGTGGATCATAGTGTGAACAAAGGAGATTTCTTAAGAACTCTCAAAAAGAATTAAGTTCATCTGGCTAGAAGTTAATCAATCCAAAGTCAGACAGATTTGTATGCAAATGGAGGAAAGCACTCTTCGGAAGGAAGACCATTGTTACCAGTGGCGGATGCTGGTCTTTCAAGGAGGGGAAGCTCAATTTCGGCCTACATCATAAAATGTGTCGGTTTATTTATACGTAAATTCTACCCT
>BRDA01014421.1:48666-62653 GCA_036984385.1 Crenuchus spilurus | reverse complement strand
AAGTCGCTTTGGATAAAAGCGTCCGCTAAATGCAATGTAATGTAATGTAATGTAATGATGTACCCTAGTACCCCATAGTGCTCCCCATAGTGATTATGGAAATTTGAGGTAAATTTAGCAGAGGTGTCAAGTAATGAAGTACAAATACTTTGTTACTATACTTAAGTAGAAATTTTGGTTATTTATACTTTACTGGAGTAATTATTTTCAGATGACTTTTTACTTCTACTTACTTACATTTTCATGCAGTTATCAGTACTTTCTACTCCTTACATTTTAAAAACAGCCTCGTTATTTCTACGTATCTCATTTCGGTTTGTCATCATTCAAAAAGCATCCTGTCCAGATAAACTGCACCATCCAGAAAGAGTGAATGTGACTGTGGTTGGATGATAAGTATAAACACACCATTCTGATACCCTATTGATAAGCGATCCATCACACCTGCACATCACGTGTCTCGTCACTCTCCAGTAATCTCAGTACTACACATATATGGTCGCTAATATATTTAATAATTGCTAAAATGTTTTCATTTTTAAGGGGCAGATATGCAGCTGAAACAGGAAGCCAGTACATCCCAAAAAATGTCAACATCATCATTTTAATATAACATTTTAGTCATTATGGCTTTTAGAAAAACTGTATTTTAGGGGTGGGGGGTGGGGTAGTGCACTATATGCCCCTGTGGCACAGCCTAAGTTTTGGCATTTGTTTTCCTTACATTACTTTTACTTTAAGTATTTTTGAAACCAGAACTTTTGTACTTTTACTTGAGTAAAAAGCTTAAGTTGATACTTCAACTTCTATAAAAGTCTTTTTAAACCCTGGTATCTATACTTCTACCTGAGTAATGAATGTCAATACTTTTGACACCTTTGAAATTTAGGCATATTCAGACTTCTCTGAGGAGCATGCATAGTTATTTATTTGATGCAGAGCTTTAAATTAGTTTGGAGCAACTGAGAAACTGCCTCAAAGATGGAACGATCATGTCTGGCTGATACTGGTCCAGCATCGAACTGGTGCATCACTGGTTTAACAGACAGCTCTAGGTATAGTTTGCAGATGCAGCTGTGTGTGTTGAATATTCAGCACTTACGGGATGGCGATCTCAAAAACATTGTTCTGAATGAGCTGCTTCCCCAGCATGATGATGCTGAGCTGAATGCATAACTCAATGAGGCAGCCTCCAGGAGCACACTATGAGAAAAAAGAGAGATGGGGAGAGCAGAATTTGACAAGTGCACTAATAGTGATAGCAGCCAGACATGGGAACAAGTCACTAAGTTGCAAGTAACAAGTAAGTCCCAAGTCAATACAAGCGAGTCTCAAGTCAAGTCCCAAGTCTTAAACTTCGAGTCCCAGTCAAGTCACCAGATGCAACGTCATTTCAATATTTAACACAGTTGATGCAGTTGATAGTATATTGTACTACAGTTGATTAGTAGTATTAATGTCACATTGCACCAGTAAGAGCAGAGTGTGAAGGTTCAGTTAGCAGGTAAGAGCACAGTTATATAGTATATTACAATGCACACAACATTATGGTGACATACCAGAGTTCAAAAGAGGACAAATTGTTGCTGCACGTCTTGCTGGCGCATCTGTGACCAAGACAGCAAGTCTTTGTGTCTAAATATTATTGAGCCACTTTGGGGTGTTTTGGAGGAGCGAGTCAGGAAACGGTTTCCTCCACCAGCATCACGTAGTGACCTGACCACTATCCTGCAAGAAGAATGGCTTAAAATCCCTCTGACCACTGTGCAGGACTTGTATATGTCATTCCCAAGATGAACTGACGCTGTATTGGACGCAAAAGGAGTCCCAACACCTACTAATCAATTATTGTGGTCTAAAACCAGCTGTTTCAGTTTCATTGTCCAACCCCTGTATATAAAGCAAATATTGAGGTATGTTCTTCTTACATTATATTTACTAATAAATATCTACTAATAATAATGCTAACAATAATATCTGATTGGACGTTCTAGATTTTAGGCTGGTGTCAGGTTGTATAGAGCGCTTTACGGCAAACAACAGGATGGAGATTTTTGGGGATCTGGCAACCCTGCTGTTGTTCCCCACCGTCGATGTAAATCCACCCTTTAGTAAGTAATCGTACGTTTACGTGCGAAAAACGTAAATGATTTTTTATTACAAACATTTAAACATAAATGTAATAAAACGATAAAGTGCGAAAGTTTTCATCCTTCACCAAAACGACTCTGATTCAATGCAATTCATAAAACTATCCGGAAATGACGTGATTATGCGCATGCGCGGTACAAATCTGGCAGAGTGAACGGATCAGGTCGTGACAAGCGTTACAGCACCATTTAATAGAAAATGATCCAGTTTTACTTATTTATTATGTTCAAATGGGGGTTTCAAGTCTTAAATCTCAAGTCCAAGTCAGTAAAGGTAGAGTCTAAGTCAAATCACAAGTCTTTAGTGATGTTGTCGAGTCAACTCACAAGTCGTCAGTTTGGTGACTCGAGTCCACACGTCTGATAGCAGATTTAAAGAACTTAACAACACAACAAAAACACACAAACGCATCTAAATTCACCTCTTCCATACGGTAATCATTGAAAATATAGACATAGTCCCCGGGACGCCCAGCAAACCTGTTGATAGGAAAAAGAAAAAGGCTAAAGTCACGACTGGTTAGATAACCACTCGTTTTTCTCTCTCAGTGGCTGGGTATGACAATCAACATCCTTTCTTTATTTTAGGCCTAATGTTTAGAGTCTAAACCTCCCTCAGAGGATTTATAGTACCAAAGGGTCCTGTCCTCCTCAATCAGCTCCATCAGTCATTATCATACAGAGGAAAACAGGAGGAGTGTGTACATGGATGGGAGTAAAATAAATGAAAGAGAAGCAGGAATCTGTGTCTGTGTGTGTGTGTGTGTGTGTGTGTGTGTTATATTCTCACTCTCTTCATCCCTAAATGCTGTCTCCAATCACACCAGCATGAACTTTGTCTTATTATCATTATTATATTCTTCGCTATAAGGAAAATGCTCTTGCTTTGAAGATGGGCTTGATCACCTACCTCCCTTTGAAGAAGGCCACATAAAAAATGGGAGCGTAGGCGTTCATAAACTTCAGGAGGAAGGCCTTCAGAATTAGACGTTCCTCAAAATTAGTCTCTGTCTTGGGGATCTCTGCAGATACATGAGGACAGATGCCTTGAGGATGTGCTATTACCTGAGCTTCAGCATTCTGAAAACACATTAACCCCTTCTTTTTTATGCATTTATGACATGTATATGTCTAAGACGTGCTATGTTCTTGGGATCTTTCTCTTTTCAAACTCCCCCTCTGCCTGCTATAATCTTTGGGCATAATATAGCTTTCCAGCAGAGCCGATGGTTGGCTTAAGTCCAAGCGCATAGTCCAAGTTGTGTTGGGATTACATGTTTCCTGCTAAATCTTCATCTTACAATACAGATTAGTGCCTGCGCCCCAGTGACGTTGGCAATAGATGCACAATGCAGTCATAATGCCACTACTCTGAAGGCACACAAGATAAAGTGATCATAGGCTGTAATTAAAAGATCCGTGAGAGGAAGGCATTTAAAATGCATCAAACAAGCAGAGTATGTGGTAAACTGGACCAATCTGTCAGTCTGGTGGTCTGGCAAACCATAATCAGACTCAGCTAAGTGCACTTGGAAGTAGGTTAAAACATGGAGTGATACCACACTCTCACTGTATGTGGTCAGAGTGGGGGAGGGCCTATGCCTTATTCAGTAGGCAGTAAAAAGTGCCCCCCTTGCCCGCCCCGCCTTCCTCCAGCTGAGGAGGCACTCATTTATTTAAACGTCTCTTAAGGAAATCTCAGTGACGTCCAAATGAAAGGCAATGTTTCTCCAGCTTTCCTGGACTGGCAGAGATGAGTCCAATCAAACTTTCATGACCACAACTACATCCAGAGCCGTGTCAGAAGAGGTCTAGAACTGGACCAAAGCAGAGGGCTTGACATCACGTGCAGAGACGGCAGCGACACTTAATTTTGATGGCTCACTGTAGACGCGCTGAAAAAATGTCATTTTGACATTCTTAATCTAAAACCTAACCCCAATCCTAACTCCTGCCCTAATTCTAACATTACCCATGATTCAGTGCTTCCTAATATAAATGTAAATAACTGCAGCCAGTGTGGTGTAAATCTCACCCAGCTCGGTAAGCCAGACAGCCACTGAGCCATAGATCTCGTCCAGGATGAGAATGACCACTAGGTTGATGATGACGGCGGTGGCTGTGACAGTCACCCGCACGTTGGACTTGATCTGAGGGTCTGGGCTCATGGCCAGCAGGGCGGAGACAGTGATGCGGTACATAATCACCCCGAACACAGCCGCAAAAGTCACACCAAACTACAGAGTGAAGTAACAGGCAAAAAAAAAGATTGTAAAAGTAGAAAAGACAAATGAACAGGAGACAAAGTGAAAAGAGAATCTAAACAATTAAATTTAGGCAAAATTAAATACAAATTTAATATTCAAGACGCTGACACTATGTCCAGAGGATCACGAGTTCGAATCCCGGTCATGCTGTTTGCCATCAACAGCCGGGGCACAAGAGAGCAAAATTGGCAGTGCTCTCTCTGGGCTGGTAGATGGCGCTCTCACTCTCCATCACTCACACATTGTAATGTCCGCTGGCTCAGGCGTCTACTGATTGGTCAGTTTGAAACTAGAGACCCTGAACTTTCCTCCGAGCGTGTTGGCTCCCCAGTGACGGTGTATCAGTGGTAGTTCGAAAAGAGGCGGTGGCCACATCACACGCAACAGAGGAGGCGTGTGCATGACTTCACCCTCCTAGAGTCAGGAACATTGCAGAAGTGATGGGGAGACTCCAAACGGATGGGATGGGCTAATTGGCTACTACTACATTGGGAAAGGGATAAAAATTGGCAAAAAATTATAAAAATTAAAACCCAAATAGCAACAGTGCTCACCATTAGCAGAATGGAGGAGATGTTAATGAAATATCCAGGCATCCGGTCCCTCCATGTAAGTTTCTCATCTCCAGGCTGAGAAAGACAAAGACAGAAAGAGACAGAAAGAAGGACTTAGTAACACTATGGCGGAGGAGCCCAAACCATGTGATAGTAGACAGTGATTAATGGAAGAGTGTTTGTGTGTTGTGGAGTGTTTGTGTATATTTTGTGTATCTTCTCTGTTCTTCCTCTTAAGCGGTGGTGTCTAAGAGCACTTAGATTTTTATCACCCTGTTTAAATAACATTAATCAAACTTAAGAGGTTTAGCACAATCAGTCATGCACATGTTTGCACTGTAAAATCTGAACAAAAGTCTACATATTCTGAACTTGTTCATCCCTGAAAAAACACGCTTCAACCAGCTTTCCTTTTCTATCAACTTCAAGCAACCAGGTCAAGAACAGCAGAATTCCCAGTGCTGGTGAGTATTCACAACACAGAATCCAGTCCCATGGGAAAAGAGCAGATGGTGACTCCTATTGTACATTCCTTAAATTATAAAAAAACATTTGGCCCCAAGTGGCTCAGCGGGCTAAGACGCTGACACTATGACCAGAGGATCACGAGTTCGAATCCCGGACATGCTGTTTGCCATCAACAGCCGGGGCCCAAGAGAGCAAAAATTGGCAGTGCTCTCTCTGGGTGGGTAGATGATGCTCTCACTCTCTATCATTCATACATTGCAATGTCCGCTGGCTCAGGCATCTACTGATTGGTCGATTCGAAACTGGAAACCCTGCACTTTCCTCCAAGGAGGCGTGTGCATGTCTTCACATGAGTCAGAGACAGTGCAAAGCGATGGGAAGAGTATCTAATGGGTTGGGTTAATTGGCGACTACCACATTGGGAAAGGGAGGAAATTGGCAAAAATGTATTTTAAAAATATATACAGTGGTAGCCCTACTTACAAGCATCCCTACTAACGAGTATTCCAGGTAACGAGTCGAGATCTCTGAATATTTTTGTTCCAGGTAACGAATAAAATTCAAAGTAACGAGTAGCCTAAATTAGTTCAAGTATGCCAACCACTAGGGGCGCTGCGGTCGTAGCATCCTCTAGATGCTAGCGTAGAAGAAGAGGTCAGTCATTACCTTTGACCGCTGTCCAGTGAAAGTGAAAGTGCTAGTGAAAGTGACACAAATAAAGCAAAAGGTAGTGAACAAGAAAGTTAGATACATTTTACTTTTACTTTTCATATGATAAGTGTAACCATGCCATACACGTACGCCCGTCCTCCTGTCCTCCTTAGCCACCAGCCTACACGAGCACCGTCGTCGTCTCGTTTATGTTTTAAAAACCCATATAAACACATTATTTACATATTAAAGTATACTGTATATTGGCCGGCTGACACGGATTAATCAGTTTTACATGTATTCTTATGGGGAAAATGCATCTAGCTAACGAGCAAACCAGCTAACGAGCTCGGCTCCTGCACGGATTAAACTCGTAAGTAGGGTCACCACTGTATATAAAAAACATTGAAGCCCAAAAAGGTAAAAAAAACTTATGTTTTTCAATTACATGAACATCTTTCATTCAATTTAAATACATAAATCCAATGTAGCAGCTTCAGGTTGGTTTCTAATGAATGTATATAATAAAAAGTTTATACTAATTAAATAAATTGATTGTACTTTTTTGAGTGTAAGATGTGTGATTGCACACAATGGCATCTGCCCTCTGCATTTAAATCATCAGTGCAGTGAAACACCCGAAGTGATGGGCAGCCCTATTCATGGCACACATCGAGCAGTTGGGGGTAGGTGCCTTGCTCAAGGGCACTTCAGTCATGACCTGTCCAGGGATCAAACCTTCCAGTCACAAGACCAGATCCCTAACCACCAGACCAGGGCTGCAACCTTTTGAAATCCTGCTTTGTATCATACTTTTGTCATGCTTACAACACACCAACCAAAATGGCAAAGGAGCTAAACGGTGTACGGAGAGAGGCTGAGGCACCAACATATCCTTAAGCACATAGCCTGCTGCACTCACTCAGGTTCACTTAGCAGGAGGCAGGAATGCGCCCTTGTGAAAGTTGTTTGTGGTTGTGTAAAACCTTTTTGCAAGTGAATAAAGACACAGGCTGTAATCAGCTCAGGCAGTGACACATAAGCAGGATGGATGAAGGTATCTCCTAGTAAAACTGCCTCCTGAAAACAAGTGTGTGACCTGAAAATCACCAAAAAAGCAGAGAGAGGAACTCTGGAACTGGAGCTTAAAGTCTCACTTCTCCATCCACATGCTGTCTAAGCCTTTCACTGCTCTAATTGGGCTCATTAAGAGAGCAACAGCACCACCTAGCCCTGCAGAAGCATCGGCCATGACTAAACCACAGCCTGGTGAACCAGGAGAGCCATGGCAGTCGTCAAACAAACATAGAGCCAAGCTCTCATTTAATGAATGCAGGACACGCAACATCATTCATCGCCAACCACGTGGCAGGCCCCAAGCTCTCAGCCACCATCCACGGGACATGCTCTGCGGTGAGGGAGATGAGACAGATGAGCTGGGCTTCCTCGTTAAGCAGACAGAGTGTGAACTGTTAGAAATTATTCTGTGATTGAAGCGAATCTGTGATACCAGGCTAAAGTGCATGAGTGTGGCATAAATGTTGAACCTCCCTGGGCATAAACTGCATCAATCAAAAGGCCTGCTGGAGATTAGCATCACAAAATGACTTCAGAAATATAGTTTTGTTCATCAATATTCACAGTCTACTGATATAGTGTAAGGTATCAATCAAAAATGTTGACTAATTAATTATAATTCAGGAATGTAGTGTAGATTTAAATGGTGAAAGTTTATTAAATATGGTAAACCTTTTTATATTTAAAGTATTTTAAGTCATGAAATTACTATGAACAGTACAGTAGTGAAGGAGTAAGTAATTCAATATACAGTGGTAACCCTACTTACGAGCATCCCTACTAACGAGTATTCCAGGTAATGAGTCAAGATCTCAGAATATTTTTGTTCCAGGTAATGAGTAAAATTCCAAGTAACGAGTAGCCTAAATTAGTTCAAGTATGCCCACCGCTAGGGGCGCTGCCTGTCGTAGCATCCCCTAGATGCTAGCATAGAAGAAGAGGTCAGTCATTACCTTTGACTGCTGTCCAGTGAAAGTGAAAGTGCTAGTGAAAGTGACACAAAGACAGCAAAAGGTAGTGAACAAGAAAGTTAGATACATTTTACTTTTACTTTTCATATGATAAGTGTAACCATGCCATACACGTACGCCCGTCCTCCTGTCCTCCTTAGCCGCCAGCCTACACGAGCACCGTCGTCGTCTCGTTTATGTTTTAAAAACCCATATAAACACATTATTTACATATTAAAGTATACTGTATATTGGCCGGCTGACACGGATTAATCAGTTTTACATGTATTCTTATGGGGAAAATGCATCCAGCTAACGAGCAAACCAGCTAACGAGCAAACCAGCTAACGAGCTCGGCTCCTGCACGGATTAAACTCGTAAGTAGCGTTACCATTGTATTGCGATACATTGTGATACTATAAGCAATCTGATACATTTCAATTTTTCAAACCTAATTTTAGGAGAACTGGGGGTTTAGACACAACACAAAATGAAGCACTGTCTGTTATTATTAACCAATACTGTATTTTGAGAATCGATACAGTAACATAACATATAATATTGAAATATTCAAAGTGTGTCAGTATTTTTTATTTTCTTGACTTTCTGGATGTATGTTTTTGTTCTATTCAGCTTTCTGAACAGTGAATCATCTTTTCAGCTCTGCTCATCATTAAATACTATTTAGGTTTTTTTATTATTAAGTTTTTAAAAACTTTTTAAAGCCTTATTACCATCATATTTGAATTATTTTATACATGTACCTGCAACAAACATAATGGTACATTACTGAAAAAGTCAAACATTTTGAATGATATTGTAAAAAAAAAGATTTTTTTTTCATAAAATGTAAATTATTTTGTTCAAAATAATAAATTACAATTTTCACACATGCCACACAAAGTGCTCACCACTGAGCTTCTAATATACTGTAATGCATGTTGGTGTAATCTTTGGGTTTGTTGATGTGTAGGTAAATGAGCAGAGGAAGATTATATTTACAGCATTAAGCAGACACTCTTATCCAGAGTGACTTACAATGTCAGTTTTCAATTCAATTTGTACTCAAAGGAAACTTTAGGAGTCGTGCCCAAGGATGGTATGGTGTGCTTGGACATGGCAGGGACCGAATGTGAGTCTGCCATGTGGCAAGCAGCATTGTTACCCACTACACTATGCCAACCAAATTAAATACAAGTACATAAGTTCAGTCATTTATTAATATTTTATATAAGCCAAGTTTATATTTCTCTCCAAGAGAAAATTAATATGAATACAAACTACCTCAAAGTCCATTTCATGGTCTACCAAAGCGCAACAACTATCAGTCAGTATATCAGTATATCAGTCACATATCATTGAAATGTGATCTTTCAAATGTGTTATTGATGCTAAAGTGCCCTCTAAAATGGCAAAAAGTGATGCTCTTCATATGGAAAAAATACTGAGTGGCCCCTTTGTGATAAATGATGATGGTGTGCCCTCTATAACAAGAAAGATCGATCGTCTGTCTTAATCAGTGCTCTTATTTAGTCGCCTTTCCAATAGAAAATGGCACAATAAGTGTCCTCTATTGTAGGGGTTCTCAACTGGTCTTAGCCCAGGACCCACATTTTCTCATGGTCATTAAGTCGGGACCCACTTTTATAGAATACAAACCAAACAAATTTATTTTGGAAAAATAGCCTTCAAAAACACATTTAAACATACATATATGCATGTAAAGAGATTTCAGGGGGAACACGACTGGCTTGATTCGGAGGGGGTTCCAGGGGGTGCTGGAGCATAAATTAAATTTATATTATTAATACATTACTTACAAATTATTATATGATTATAATATACAGTGGTAACCCTACTTACGAGCATCCCTACTAACGAGTATTCCAGGTAACGAGTCGAGATCTCGGAATATTTTTGTTCCAGGTAACGAATAAAATTCCAAGTAATGAGTAGCCTAAATTAGTTCAAGTATGCCAACCGCTAGGGGCGCTGCGGTCGTAGCATCTCCTAGATGCTAGCGTAGAAGAAGAGGTCAGTCATTACCTTTGACCGCTGTCCAGTGAAAGTGAAAGTGCTAGTGAAAGTGACACAAAGACAGCAAAAGGTAGTGAACAAGAAAGTTAGATACATTTTACTTTTACTTTTCATATGATAAGTGTAACCATGCCATACACGTACGCCCGTCCTCCTGTCCTCCTCAGCCGCCAGCCTACACGAGCGCCGTCGTCGTCTCGTTTATGTTTTAAAAACCCATATAAACACATTATTTACATATTAAAGTATACTGTATATTGGCCGGCTGACACGGATTAATCAGTTTTACATGTATTCTTATGGGGAAAATGCATCCAGCTAACGAGCAAACCAGCTAACGAGCTCGGCTCCTGCACGGATTAAACTCATAAGTAGGGTTACCACTGTACTAATAATAACTTAAGTGTTATTAATAATAAAATAATTAAATTTATATTTATCATTAACAAAATTAATACATTATTACATATTATTAAATATTAATAAAAAACTGTTAAAAGCACGTAGCATCACAAATTTAAACAAAAAAGTAACCCGGTAGTAAATGGTCGTTACCATGGCAACGAGAATACTGCACGCAATGGCTGCACACATCTGACGCCTGTCTCTCTGTGTCTCTGTGTCTCTGTGTCTCGAGGACAAAATCTTATACGCATTAATAATTTTAATGGTTTTAAAATGTATTTATTTTTTACAATCTGTCCGTGACCCACCCAGAACGTGTCGCGACCGAGCAGTTGAGAATCGCTGCTCTATTGCACCCAAAGTGAGCCCTGTTCAGTAGAGAAAATGTGATGCACTGCTGTAGGGTTATCCTACAATTGTACATGATGAAGTGCCCGGGTAGGTGCCCCTCTAATTGAGAAGTGCCCCTCCAGTGGGAAAAATGAGCCCTTCAAGCATCCTGAGTTCTAGGAATCAAGTATACAAAGACACACTTTCTTTGCCCACTTATGATGCTGAAGGGCGTAAAATCAATTCTGCCCATCTACCAAAAATACTGTGAGTATACATGCTCAACCACAACCAGCTTGTCACATCTCTCCGTTTCCATGCACCCACAGTTCTAATCTGTTTCTCCATCTCATGGAAAGAGACCCAGCCTGAGCTGAGACCCAGATTAATCCTGGCTGAATCAGAGCCATGGCTCATCGTTGCTCATAGAGACTATAAAATAAGTCACAGAGAAATCTGAGTTGGTTGCTCTGAGGGCTGCAGCTGCACAGCTGGCCTGGGGTGTGGAAGCCTCTGTGAGCATGTTTCCGTGCTAGTGGGGCCAGGGCCAACAGGGCATGTCCGGGGGGGAAACCATAGATGGAGCTCACTGGATTAAGCCCACAGCTCAGTGGGAGAGAGGCAGAGCAAGACTGGGTAGTGCCCAGATGTGGGCCGAAGTGGCAGTACCCTGAATAAGCTGAGTGCAGTTACAACCTGCTGCTTTCATCCTTCAGTTATTACACATTTATTAGGCTTAACTAATATGAATTATTTAGTAAATACTATGCAAATAGTCATGAGAGAGAGGAATGGAAGTCTGGACGTGCTGAGAGAGAGTGAGGATGAAAACGAGAGGCTAAGAAGTGTGTCACGCTTTCCCCAGCGTTGTGTGTGAAGAGGAAACTCCGTGTCAGTACTAATAAAGCTGGGGTGTCTTTTTTAGCAGCCAGCTGCTGGCAAAGACCAGCCATGACATCTGTTGCTGTGTTTCATCAGAGGACGTGTGGGACGGCAGCCCTCATACACTGTTATACTCATGTGCCATATATAAAACAATTAAAGCTCATCCCGGCCAACATCGTCAGGCCTCTGTAATAGAACGCAACAGACTTAAAAGGTTTTGCATGTAGATGGAGTTTGTTCAGGCCAGACAAGGCTTTGTCCTCAGGTCAACCCCGCAGCCTCAATGCATGCATATGCCCAGCAGTGACATGGTGGCTTGGGCCATTAATACTGCCCACCTCCCAACAGTACTATGCTAAGCCCTTTGGGAAATTAGTGACAAGCTCAACAGCATGGGGATTTCCTCTTAGGCCATATGTCACTTTACGGGGAAACATTGGATGGACTGACTGACGTCACGTGCCTCCCTCACAGTCAGAGGAGCCTAAATCAGGTCTCCTCCCTCACAGGCAGCTGACCACACGCAACTGTGGCTCTTTCATACATGGAGCTTAGCAAAGAGCAAGAACATTACAGCAGAGATTAAAGTTGTATTAGCTATGCACATGCTGCCCTGGACAGGTGTCTTAGGCTTTAAACAGCAGGTGAACTGGACAGACCCTAGGCTAGTGGTCAGCAGGTAGGTGCCTGCAGTCATGCCTGTGGAATTTTAAGCCCTTAAAGTTTTATTACACACTTCTATAACATTAAAACAGCAAAACCAAATTGAAATCCCTGAACTGAATAATAAGCCTTAGTATGTAATAAGCCTTGGATTTTAAGGTTAACCCCACTATGTTTTTTAGGATTTTTAGTTTGGATCGACATGCCCAAGCCTTAGGGTTTTTACACAGCACCTACATAAAATACAAGCAAAACATTGACGGATTTTGCAAAACAAATTTTATGGTATTTTATGGGTCTGATGTTCAAATATATTACTTGAATCTAAATATATTTTTACATACTTGTGAGAGGAGCTTAAATAAGCAGAGACATGTTTTTCAGAGCGAGTCATACAGCTGCACATTGTTTCCCGCCAAATGACGCGATCTGTCATTCATATGATAATGACATGACAATTCCGGACATCCCATTGGTGGAATACCAGCTATGGAATGTGAGGAATATTAACCTGAACAAGAGCTGAACAAAGAGCTCTCACCTGAATGTTCACACTTGTATACATACAATACATACAATCTAGGAACCACTGAGTGAGTAAAACACAAGTCAACTTACATATGCTGTAAGCTTTAGAAATAAAACAACATACAATTTCTAAAAACTGTAATGAGCAGTGTGTAGACAACACCTCTGTTTATTCAGTTCAGAGCTCAAAAGTTTTGATTAGAAATATTTAGAGTGTTTTTTTTCACAATATATCTGAAAATGTTTTTGGAAAGTTTAGAACAAATGAAATTAAAATATAGATTTATGACACTCTTACTGTTTTGACACTGTTGTTGCTGAGTTTGTGCTGAACAATAGTGTAACACTTTGAGAAAAATACATTTAGATGGGTGTAATTTGTAAAAAAAAAAAAAATCACGGCATGTCAGACTACAGCAGAGTGTCTGAAAAACACTCAGACTCCAGAGGTTAATTGGCAGGTAAAAACTTATGTAGTAATAAGAGGGTATTGGCTTTCATATGACACCTCTTGGTTGTATGTATTTTAGAAAATATGAAGGTAATGAATCTCAATGTAAAGAGAAGATACTGTATCCATCAGTGGGTCCAGATTATTTAATTTTAATTTAAGTTCAAATATTTATTATTGAACAAATGTTTGATATTATTTAATTAAGCATTAGCAATTCAGGCTAAACATCACAATGAAAGTCTGAAAATGTCTAGTAAATATTTGCAATGTGACACTCGTTCATTATTTTAGCAGAAAAAAAAGTCTAATGGATGTCACGTTAATTGTACATTACATTGCGGAAGGAGAACAATGACAGTAGGTCAAATTTTATTAATGTATGCGATATTCAATTCAGATCAAATTTTGTCGCACTTCAAATTAAAACTCCAAATGAGATTTTACAGATTGTTGTAGATGAGTGTTCAAAATACATGTCCAACAGAGCTAATGCATATTAATATTACAGGCTATTAAAGATAATATCAACTAATGAAGTTTTTTGCTCACCAGAAGTAAGCACGAAAAG
>BRDA01014421.1:36759-48566 GCA_036984385.1 Crenuchus spilurus | reverse complement strand
TTACCTGGAACAAAAATATTCCGAGATCTCGACTCGTTACCTGGAATACTCGTTAGTAGGGATGCTCGTAAGTAGGGTTACCACTGTATTTGGTTTCAGTGAATGCAGCATTTCCTTAATGTAGTTGCGCTATCATTTTTTTTGTTTGCTGAATTTCCTTAAAGTAGTTGCGTTTTCACTTATTGCTGTTGTGTTCTAGGCTTTCCTTCTTTTTTTCTGCTATATAAATGTTGTGATGTGACTCCGTGGTCCACCATAAGTTTCTCCCCTCCAAACAGTTCTGAATAAAAGCAGGAATTTTCATTATTACATAAGACTCAAAGCTGACATTGTGGCTCTTTGGAGATGGAAAACTAGTCTACTATCACCCGATTGGCTAAATGTGACTGTCTTAATTTGCATAAAGTCATAAAGTTTGGGTCCCGAGTGGCTCAGCGGGTTAAGACGCTGACACTATGACCAGAGGATCGCGAGTTCAAATCCCGGTCATGCTGTTTGCCATCAACAGCCGGGGCCCACAGAGAGAAAATTGGCAGTGCTCTCTCTGGGTGGGTAGATGGCGCTCTCACTCTCTCTCTATCACTTACACATTGCAATGTCCGCTGGCTCTGGCGTCTACTGATTGGAAAACTAGAGACCCTGCACTTTCCTCCGAGCGAGTTGACTCCCCAGGGATGGTGTATCAACCGGTAGTTCGAAAAGAGGCGGTGGCTATATCACACACAACAGAGGAGGCATGTGCATGTCCTCACCCTCCTAGAGTCAGGGACAGTGCAAAGTGATGGGGAGAGTCACTAATGGGTTGGGCTAATTGGCGACTACCACACTGGGAAAGGGAGAAAAATGAAAAAGTCATAAAGTTTAAATCTGCTCAAAGACTGGCTTGACACAATGCATTGTATGGACCCATTTGCATAAAGTTGAAGTCTGTTGAACTAACAGTAGTTGACAGTGTAAAGTACTGACTTATATATTGTATATTTCTATTGTAGCTACTGTTACAAACTATATATCACACATCGCCAGATACAGTGTCAGTGAAAACAGTCATGTAGTGTCAATGAAAGATAGCTGGCTTTTTCCCACCTGAATGTCTACTGAACTGGAAAAAAATGGAAAATCAAGCAGGTTTTGACAGCTATGACAAATGACCTTTAACAGAAAACCCCTACATTAGGCAGGACTACTGAAAGTAGAACCAAAGTGCTAGTCAAAACCAACCACTACGAGCTAAGCAGAGCCAGAAGTGCAGATTGAGAACCCGGCAATCCCACAGCCAAGAAAGGAAAATCCCAGGCCAGAAGTGTATGAGACAGAAGAAACCCCAAAGCCCCACAGCAAAGGGGAAAGAGACAGACAGAGAGGCATAGAGCAGCGAGTGCAGAGAAGGCTCTAGAGGAACAAGGTGGTGAGAAACAGAGAGAGAGAGAGAGAGAGAGAGAGAGCAGCATTTACCGGGTTCCCTGTAGCCATGGCAGACAGCAACCACTGTCTCCATTTGTCCTTGCCCAGATCGATGCTCTCCTCCATACTTTTCTCAGGCTGGAACACACAGAGCCCACGGATCACACACTAACAGGTAACAGCACGCATAACGCTAGCGGTAATGGGCCTCCAGCCAGACAACTCTCATGAATGAAGATGTGCTCTCACCTTCCTCTCCACCGCTTGCCCATATCACTATATCTCTACCTCTCTCTCTGTCTCTGCCCACTTCCCCTCCACTCCCCTCCTTCTGCCCTGGCAGAACCCATGTGGAGAGCAGCCCACCAATCCTCCAAAGTTCTGGTGCCAAGCGCTTGAAGCCAGAGCAGTGGGTTATAGAAGTTCTTGCTGGCGGCTTGCAGCATTTGGCACCAGCCCTCTAACCATAAGTCCTCATTCTGCTTCCTTCCAAGAAAACAAAACATATATGCTGCAAGTGCTGCACTCCTTGGTGACAGTTCTGCACAGTGCAAAAGCAAAAGCAGGAAATCTGTCATTATTCAAAACAAAAGCCATCACCGTTTGGCAGTTCACTTCAGTGCAAAGGCCACGTTTCTAAAGTGCCTAATTAGTGCCATTTCTAAGCTCTTTAAAACCCAGAACTGCACACATAGAAGAGGAGTTAATTGGGTTTTCACCACACTTAAGTTTTCAGCTAAGCAAAGCACCCACCTCACTTTTGTTCTTCTTTCTGTTTCTCCTCTTCCTCTGCCTCTTCTGAAGGAGAATGGTTTCATATTTAGGTCTGGGGTGCTCCTGTGGACGAGAGAGCAAATCACGACATTAATTTCATATTCTCTGTATGACCCACTGGCCGACTGGTGAGACTTCATTTGGAGGAATTTCAAACCATTCAATTAGGTCAAAACCCACAGCAAATCAAGGACAGAAGGCAAGGGCAAGCTCCGAGAGTTATCTATGGAACCTCAGAGGAAAGAGTTCACACCAAAGAAAAAAAATCAAACCTTTGCTCGTTCCTGAGAGGGAAGATTGCATTTTTCAGAGAGGAGAAGGGGAATAATTCAAATTAAATTGTACACTATATGGGTTAGTTTGCATTAAAACTGAAGCACAAACCAAAAAGATCATCCTGATAATGAGACTGTCGTGAGAACAGCTTTAACTCTTGCGTTGTCTTAAGGGTCAAAAATGACCTGCCACTATGTTTGCCAGTAGAGAAAAATCCCTAAATAAACTTCTTTCTGCACGTTTTTGCTACTTTTGTAGAAATTGATGTTTACATCTATGCAGCATCTTTATCAACAACAACAACAACAACAATAATAATAATAATAATAATAATAATAATAATAATAATAATAATAATAATAATAATAACAATAATAATAATAATAATAATAATAACAATAAAAATAATAATAACTATAACAATAATAATAATAATAATAATAATAATAATAATAATAATAACAATAATAATAATAAGAAGAATAATAACTATAACAATAATAATAATAATAATAACAATAAAAATAATAATAACTATAACAATAATAATAATAATAATAATAATAATAATAACAATAATAATAACAATATCAATAATAATAATAATAATAATAATAATAAAGATCTATTTTATTAAAGGAAACATCTATGGCAGGTGTGCTGTAATGAAAACGAGTGGTGTCTACTAATTAAATTCAGTCTTTCTGCACTGTAAAATTGGGAAAACACAGATATTTACAAAGTTTGTATTGAATTACATTGTTTCTTTATTTTAGTGGCTTAGTAATGACAAGTCACTGTTCACCCTTAAGACAAGGGGAATATAAATATTAAGACTAGACAAGAATGAAAACAATATGACACGTGGATAAATTACGACATTTGTTTAGACCCAGAAGACTGAAAAATTATAGACTTTACACAAAGCAGCATAAGAGATGCCCAATTTAGCTATTTAATTTTAATGTTAGTGGAAAAAACAACTCTATTATATATGCACTGCATAACACAATTTTTAAGAAAGTAAAAAAACCTTGTTTATGGACATTGTTTCTTATTTTTGTCTAAAAAGAAAAAAATATTCTTAACAAGCAAGTTTTGCACAAGAAAATTAAGATTATTCTAAGAATATATGTCTAACTTTTTCTTAATAAGATATTTCAGCTCATCTTGAGCTTTATATACCAGTTACAGTGTATGACTATGTAATAAGAATAAGATTATTTTTCTTATTTAAAGAATGCCACTTAAACAAATTCTCAATTTAAGAAATGTATTTAAAGACTCTAAATCAAGAGTTTTTAAAACTCATTTAAAAAAAATATTTCTTAAGAAAAGTAATTTTTGCTTGTAAGAAATTTTTTTTTACATTTTAAAAATTAAAAAATTAAAAAATTACATTAAAAAATTGCCATTTTTTTTTTCTCAAAACGAAAAAAATGATCACATTAAGGAAAATTTGGCTTATTTCAAGTAGTGCTGTTTTTGCAGTGTGACTAGCTATGTGAATAGCTGAAGAACATAAGACTCTTAATAAGACACGCACCTCTTCCTCCTCCATTCCAGTCATATTCCAGCTGTAGTTTAAACTGTTCTGTCTGCGCTTCCAGTGCTCCAAAAACATGACCGCTGGACATGCCATGGGAAGAGAAGAAGAGAGAGAGAGACCAATAAAGATATCAAAAACATAAACATAAAAATCACATCATCTACTTATGTTAAAAGGTAGGAACATGGTTTGCAACAAACACAATCTCTTTCTCAGCTCCAGCACATTACGTTTACACATATAAAGACAATCTGCTTACAAATCTAGATCACAAACTCATCCCATTCACTTATATTTTACTCTCAGGGTGAAAAGCATTTGTGAAAGCCGATAAACATCAGCAGCTCCAGGGGCATGACTGTACACACACGGTCTGTCTCCCAGTGGGGGCCTGTGTATGAGGAATAATGCATATGCCCAGTCACCACACGCAGCTGTGAAAGACAAAGCACTTTCACAAAGAGTCCAAGAGAAGTACCGATGACGGCAGGGCCCAGTCCAGGCCCAAGCGGCCACTGACAGGTGCAGGTAATGCTACACCCTGGCCATTCATCACCTGTACGTACTGTATACACAAGCCTTTATTTCCATCTCCATAGAGACACATAAACAGATCTGTTTACTAAAGGCACCCATCACCTGAGGCCCTGATCCATCAGAGCAGTTCAGTGCCGAGAGAAGACAACAGAATGGTCTGTACAGAGAAGCTGAGAAAGAAACAAACCTGTGTGAGCTCTGTTTGATGTGTTAACACTTTAAATTTATTATTCCATTAAAAATAATAGTAAAAAAAGGCTTTCTAATGATGTTTTTCAGTCATACAATGCACTTACAGTCAAAAAAATCAAAAACCACATAAGTCTATTTCTTTTTATAGTAGTTTGTGTTTTTAAGTGATGGTTAGTGTTGTTACAAATAAAATGTATAATTATTATAATTATAATAATAATAATAATAATAATAATAATAATAATAATTATTATTATTATTATTATTATTATTATTATTATTATTATTATTTGACTTGACTCACAGGTATAATGCTTTAGATATGCATGGTCTGCAGTGCTAACAGGTGAATATCATCTTTCCTTACTTACTATGTAAGTCTAGTAGCTCTATTGCAAAAGACACCAAGCAGAGCCATGTCTTGGCTGACTGACTCTGTTTGGGGAGAAAATTGTGTTGTGTGTTGTTAACCCTGTGCTCTTTGTAAGATGACAATGTAGCATAAAAGTGGTCCTGTCACTTATTCATCTGTCAAAAATAACTGTTGGCTGCTGATGTTCAACCCCAAATAAGAAAAAGTTGGAACATTTTGTGATTTGTCTGGCCTACTGTCATTTTTGGTTAGCCTATATTCTCCATTCGTACATTTCAGGCCTAGAACATTGCCATCTTCTTATAGCCTTCTCCTGCTTTGTGGGCCTCAACATTTTTATTTTCACAGTGCTAGGCAACTGCTTAGAAGAACCCATGACTGCTGGGTTTTTTGGGACATAGTTAGAGGAGTCTGGGTATTTATAAAGCTTTGAAATGTGCATCACCTGGCCTTTCCTGACGATCATTGTGAACAAGCCCTAACCCTAACGGGGTAATTAAGGTCAGAGACCTCGGTCAAAGGCACAGTGCATCAAATCTCCTAGGGTTTCCATACTTTTGCAAGGCACTCCTTTCTTTTTTTACCCGAAAATGTACAAAACCAAAATAATACTTGCTTAAAATGTGGAAAAGTGTTTTATTTTTGACCTTTCTTTCTTTCTATCCACATTAACAGCAATTTTTACTCATTTTGCTCAAATGTTTGTGTCACTGTATATTACGTACTATAGAGGGAGAAATATTTAAATCTGATCCAATTTTTCTTTGAGGATCATTGTTTTTAAACATTTCAATAATTGTTTACACTTATTTGTAGACAAACTTGACATCCTCTGCCCACATTTGCTCATTAAAGCCTTTTGTGAATTTTGCTTTTGTACCAAATCATGATTACAATCACCTGTTCACATTACCTGTTTGAAATCATAATTATTACATTTTTGGCACCTCATTACTAGCCCTAAAGTGCCCATGTCTCAACTGATTTTGGAATGTGTTGCAGCCTGAAATGCAGTAAATATCAGTATAAATAAGAAACATTGCAGTTTTTTTTTATTAGCATTTTCCATACTGTCCCAACTTTTTCTTCTTTTGGATTGTACATTAATAACCAATTTTCTCAATGATTCTCATTGTCATTAGCAAATGTAAGGGCAGCTCTGATGTGGTGGTGGTTTGATAGTGTTTGGTGCACTAAAGTGGATCAGACGCAGCAAAGCTGGAGTCTTAGTTTGACTGCTAGACTAAGACCACCAACCAAAAAAATCCAGGCAACAGCGTCCAGCATTGGCAGCCTGTTGTGACCACTGATGAAAGACCAGAGTATGAAAAACACAAACTCTGCAGCAACACACGAGCTACTGTCATTAACTTTACATCTACAAGATGTAAACAAGGTAGGTCTGCCTTACAGTGGACAGTGAGAGGACACAGGGTTTAAACATTCCAGCAGTGATGAGAATGATCTGCCATTCAAATATCACCTGCTCCGTGGGGGTCCTGACCATTGAAGAAGAGGGTAAATGGAGACTAACAAAGTATACAGACTACAGTCTGTAATCGTAGAACTACAGAGAGCACTGATATGGTAAGCGGAGCTGATAAAATGGACAATGAGTGTAGATACAAGGTGGTCATTTTAATGTTACAACTGATTAGTGTATATGCCCAATTTACTTTAGTGATGAGAGAATATAGACCAATTAACCCACAGAAGGTTTGTTCATTTCAATTAAAAAGTCACTTGCATAGCAGTATATGGCATTGCTATGCTATTTTAAACAGTCCTGTCCTTCAGAGATGTCTGTGCATGAAAAGCCAGAGGCGACAGTCACACCCAGTATGACGGCTGGGCGAGTGGGCGCGTTTGTTTGAGTGGGGGGCAAGACGCTTGCTCATCGAACTAGAATCCAGCACAAAATCAACAAACTACAGAATGTGCTTTGGGAAAGGGAAACATACCAAAATGACAGACTTCACACTTCACAACTTCTCAGTTGAATTAAAGTTTCCTTCATTTTGTTTACAAGATCTCTTGTAAGATGTATAATCCATTAATCACTACAAATGACTTGGTATAACAAATCTATTCTTCAAAAAAGACATTATTCTGCAGGGGAATTAATGTTTGAAGCTGCTTCTTTAAGAGCTGAGGGCCAAGAGCTGAAACATGCAGAAGAGTATGCCTACCCCACAGGGACATGAAAATGGCGAAGAAGACAGTGGCAGGGTTGTCGAAAAGGTGGCTGGCACGGGCAGTGCCGCAGGCTGTGCTCAGGTCCCAGTAGTCACAAGCCCGGTCGCAGAGTGGACACATGGTGAAGTTCTGTTTTTCATCACACATCTCCAGACTGGCAGAATCAACACATAAACACATCCACATGGACATTTTAATCCAACGTCACATAAAGAGGGTGAATTTGACACTTAGCTGTGAGAAGAACAAGTAATTACTGGGTTAAACATACCAAGTGTTGTTTAGATTTACAATTACAGTGGTAACCCTACTTACAAGCATCCCTACTAACGAATATTCCAGGTAACGAGTCGAGATCTCGGAATATTTTTGTTCCAGGTAATGAATAAAATTCCAAGTAATGAGTAGCCTAAATTAGTTCAAGTATGCCAACCGCTAGGGGCGCGGCGGTCGTAGCATCCCCTAGATGCTAGCGTAGAAGAGGTCAGTCATTACCTTTGACCGCTGTCCAGTGAAAGTGAAAGTGCTAGTGAAAGTGACACAAAGACAGCAAAAGGTAGTGAACAAGAAAGTTAGATACATTTTACTTTTACTTTTCATATGATAAGTGTAACCATGCCATACACGTACGCCCGTCCTCCTGTCCTCCTTAGCCGCCAGCCTACACGAGCACCGTCGTCGTCTCGTTTATGTTTTAAAAACCCATATAAACACATTATTTAGCATATTAAAGTATACTGTATATTGGCCGGCTGACACGGATTAAGCAAACCAGCTAACGAGCTCGGCTCCTGCACGGATTAAACTTGTAAGTAGGGTTACCACTGTATTCAAAATAAAATGCATTAAAATATTTATCTGTTAATAAAATTAGGCTAATATGATTTTTTTAAACAACACTATTTAGCTTCTGATGATTTAGCTTCTCAATATATAAATGACAACTAAAACATTGGAGAAACTTTCACAGATTAACAAAAACATGAACATTTCATGCTGCCACACACATTCAAAAACAAGGACAGTTGAACAGCTAGCTGTCATACATTCACTACAAAGCTGGTAGTAACGTTCAATTAAATGTATCAACTAGACATGTTTCAGCTATAAACTATATATATATAGCTACTGTATCTAATAAACTATCAATGACATTCCTGTAAGACAGAGAAAAGTGTTATTAGATAGCTATTTCAGCTACGCAGAACTGCTAGCTAGCTAACATTGGCTAATTCTGTCATAAATAACATTATCCTACAACACAACCAGAAAAAGTCAACAATGTTACAGCTTATATTGAAATAAGACATATTTTTACTTGTTTTTGATTAAACAAAGTGAACAAACCTTTAAATGTGTCAGTTCTATCGCTAATCATCTTCCTCAGGCATTATTTTTAAGTGACTTGCTAAGTCATTGTTTTTTTAGATGCTAAGTCATTATTTGTCTGTACTAGCAGAGATGATTCTCTTAATGGAATCAAAGCACTGTTGTACATCGGTCTGGATAAGAACGTCTACTAAATGCTGTAAATGTAATGAATGTCAATGTAAATTATTTTCTCAGTCATTATTACTTCAGCTATTATTTGCCCTAATTATCGTACAATTCGGTTATCCTAGACTTTTTTCAGGGAAATTTTGTTCCAGTTTTCGTTCATCTGCCCAGTTATAGTCGGCCTGCCCACTAATTTTGCAAAAATCCACCCACGCGTTTGTCACTCCCACACATTCATAGTTCATTTTGACTTAGTTTCTCATTGTTTCTTGCTAATAAACCAAACCAACTTTAGCTGCTCAAAACCAAGTAAATCACGTAAGTGACAACGCATAGCGCTACAAATATCAGTCGAGAACCACGAGATTGGGTATAAAAAACTAACGCTGCCGCTGCACCACATATCCATGCTCTAAAACAGACCGTAAACCCATAATAGTGATGTCAAATGTACATTTATCCATTTCATTAGTCTTTTATATTTATTTCTCATTGTTTTCTGTATGTAAAACTATAGTTATTATATATATATATATATATATATATATATATATATATATATATATATATATTTATTTATTTTCCTTTTTTTTTTTCTTTTTTTTTTGTTAATATTTTGGTGTGTCTGGAAGAGATTAATTGGATTTACATTATTTATTATGGGAAATATTGCTTCAGTTATGGAAGCAATATTTCGGTAATCATCAGACACTTGAGAACAGATTAATGACAAAAACCGAGATTCCACTGTATAAAGTTTATTTTTTTGTGAAATAACTGGCTTGGTAAGTAATAAACATATGAAATGTCCTACTCATTATTTTGCCACGTCAGTGCCACATCTAATTTATGTGTGCTTTAGTGTTATATGTGCTTCATATACAGTACAAGTTATATTCTAACTTTACCTGTGTAGCTACTAATTGGCTGATATTAACACATAATTTTTTCTGTCAATGATTTTAGCCGAATTAAGAAAATAACATACCTGTTGTTATGTAAATGTGAACAGCCTAGTATGAACATTGGCTTTTGCATCTTATTATATTACATCCATGCGGTACTGTATGAAGAGGGAGAGTGGCATGGGGAGATGGAGAGATCAGGTGTCGTGTGGAGGCGTGTGAGAATAAAGCTTCACATTATGGTGTAAGCCAGTCTTTTCAAATAGAAAATTATATACAACCATAGTCTACTGTTCACAACTAATACACTTGACTTAGTCAATGTATGTAACTGCTACTCTATACTTATCGGAATATGTTCTGCTGGACAGTTTAATAATTTATGTTTTAATGTTATACCAGAGGACAGTGAAGGTGAACCAAGTGATACTATTAATAATAAGAAAATAAATCAAAATAAACCAAATTATGTATGAATGGTGTCTACATTCTCTTCACAGTAAGTGAAAATTAGTCTTTCTGATTGGTAGACTCATCATGTATTCTCACTAGCTTTGACATTTTGAAAATATCACAGCATCCCTCAGGGATTATATTATGCTTACAGTGTAAGCCCCAGGCCATTTAAATATGTTCGCAGTCCAGGAAGACAAGATCCAAAACAGTAAAGGTTAAAATTAGATCTGCTATTTTTAGTACATTTTACAGTGCCTGAGAAAAAAGTTTGGAAATTCTCAATCTTATTGATCACTGGTTTCCTTGCCCTGTCCATTTTACTGGTCTTCCACTTTAAAGAAGGGGTTGTTAATTAACTGAATAGTTGGATCAAGTGACTTATAGCAGGGCAAGCATTAACATGCAGGCCTTGTGTGCTCCAAAAAGAACTGTAATATAGAAACTTCTATAGCCTACAGTTCTTACCCAAGATTGCAGAAAAAACAAGAAAACCAGAAAACACTTTAGTACATGTACCCTGAAGCTCTTCACTGTGTGCAACATGAGGTCAGAAAGTCAGCTATTGGCCCACATGTCTGAATGCATGCTTATACCTGCCCAAAACATCATAATACTTTTGTTTGTTTGAGAATACTTAGTAAAGGAACCAGTTAACCAATTCAGTCAGGGGGAATGAAGAACAACATTGTTGATACTTCAAACAAAACCTTTGGGTTTATTGGTGTTTGTTTGGTCATTGGGCTTTGGCGTCACTAAAAAGTTCACTACTGTGGTTGTTTTTAATTATATATTTAATTAATTGATATTTAATTATATCACATATGTAGGTTCTGTATTAGTTTTTAATATGTACAGTACCAGTCAAAAGTTTGGAGACACCTTCTGGACTTTTAAAATTTTTAAAAAACTTTTAAAAATGTTCTGTAGATTAATACTAAAGTCATTCAAACTATGAATAAACACATCTGTAATTATTTATTAAACAAAACATTAAAGGGCGCGTTCTAATTAACTACTCAAGATACTGCCTATACACTAGCCCTCAAAAAATGGATATCGTGCTGTATTTATTTACTATTTATTATTATAATTATAAGCACGAATATCTTACATATTATAATCTAGGTTACAGTTTTAATCTGATTAAAATGAGAAATTATTGATGATGAATAAATTATGATAAATTAATTATTTTAAATATTTTTCACATCTTGTTTGAAATAAAACGCAGTCCATTAAATATATCTTACATTTTTACTTTTATAGCTTAATCCTGTGCATTTAAACAGGACATAGGATTATTTCATATTACTAACAACACAGATTCCAAACTCCTCTTCATCCATCAGTGAGACCATCATACCTGTCAAATTGTTTGTGGACACCCATTCTAATGAATACATTCAGCTACACCCATTGCTGACACAACTGCAAATGCACACATGGCTTGTCTAGTACCTGTAAAAAAGTACAGTACCAGTCAAATTTGGACACACCTTCTGGACATTCAGAGGTTTTTCATGATTTAAAAATGTTCTGTATTGTAGATTAATACTAAAGTTATGTAAACTATGAATAAACACATGTGTAATTATTTAGTAAACAAACAAGTAAACAAACCAGAATATGTTTATATTTGACATTCTTC
>BRDA01014421.1:0-18330 GCA_036984385.1 Crenuchus spilurus | reverse complement strand
AAGACAGCAAGTCTTTGTGTCTAAATATTATTGAGCCACTTTGGGGTGTTTTGGAGGAGCGAGTCAGGAAATGGTTTCCTCCACCAGCATCACATCACCTGACCACTAACCTGCAAGAAGAATGGCTTAAAATCCCTCTGACCACTGTGCAGGACTTGTATATGTCATTCCCAAGACTAATTGACCCTGTACTGGCTGCAAAAGGAGGCCCAACACCATCTAATCAATTATTGTGGTCTAAAACCAGCTGTTTCACTTTCATTGTCTAACCCCTGTATATATATATAGTATTTTTGTTTTGCTGTGATTTTCCTGAGTAAAACTAAAACAGATAAAACAGTTTATCATTATTTCAGTATCAGATCAGGAATTTCCGGTTAATGTTTAGATGGTTATACTGATATTGTGATTCTGTCTCTACAAAAATTATTCCCAATGCTGGGACAGAGGAAATAACACAAGAGGCTAGTTATTCAAGCTTTCATAACCCAGAACTTCATTAGACAGTAGACTGAAAGTCTGCCAGACTGAGAGACATATCCTCAGTTCAGCCAGAACATGACCTAAGTTTGCCTTGGCAGAATCTATTCTGGGTTAAATCTTAGCTTTACTATATTGGATACTGTTGAAATCCTTGTTCTGAATGAGTGCACTTAACCCTACCTAATGTACTATCTCAGGTCAGGGATCTCTACTCCGTGCTCAGTGTGATATGATATTGTATATATTCTCAAGGTCAGGAACCTGATGAATTGTTAATGAACTAAAGAAGCTCTTGTTAAAAATAAACTTGAAGAAAATTGAAACTTGTTTGTAAAACAAGCAACGCTGACAACAGCCACTCACAGAGCGCGTTCGGTTATCCATGAAATTGAAGGGCTCTTCAAAAGTGTAGCTGACAGGATCAAACCCCATTCCTGAGAGCTCCCTCGCTATGCTGTACAGCCTGTCACTGTGTATGGAGGATGACTCGCTCATGGCCATGGTCACCTTCAGCTGGTCCACAGTATTATGCCATGACTCCACTGTGAGACAAAAAAAAACTGTTAACATATGGTGAAATTTCATTTTTCCCCCAGTGCAGACTTTCCTGTTGGTTGAGTTGGTTTCAGCACCATGGACAGAAGCCTACCCTACAAAAAGTACTATGATAAAACCATCATGGTAGAACCATGTGTTTGTACACTATTATGATGGTACTACAATGGTGATACTACAGTAATACATGTAGTAATTAATAATACCATCATATTTTTTATGAGTGTCACTATAATGTACCATAATACCTTCATATAGCCATTGTAGTACATTTTTGTTAGAGATGAAGTTCTTGAATAATTAACCTAAAACATAATTAAATACAGTGGCAACCTTACTTACAAGTATCCCCACTAACGAGTATTCCAGGTAACGAGTCGAGATCTCGGAATATTTTTGTTCCAGGTAACGAGTAAAATTCCAAGTAACGAGTAGCCTAAATTAGTTCAAGTATGCCAACCGCTAGGGGCGCGGCGGTCGTAGCATCCCCTAGATGCTAGCGTAGAAGAAGAGGTCAGTCATTACCTTTGACCACTGTCCAGTAAAAGTGAAAGTGCTAGTGAAAGTGACACAAAGACAGCAAAAGGTAGTGAACAAGAAAGTTAGATACATTTTACTTTTACTTTTCATATGATAAGTGTAACCATGCCATACACGTATGCCCGTCCTCCTGTCCTCCTTAGCCGCCAGCCTACACGAGCACCGTCGTCGTCTCGTTTATGTTTTAAAAACCCATATAAACACATTATTTACATATTAAAGTATACTGTATATTGGCCGGCTGACACGGATTAATCAGTTTTACATGTATTCTTATGGGGAAAATGCATCCAGCTAACGAGCAAACCAGCTAACGAGCTCGGCTCCTGCACGGATTAAACTCGTGAGTAGGGTTACCACTGTATAGCTAAAGGTAAAAACATGCACTTACGCATTGTTTATCAGAGCTTTCACAGCATTATAACTTCATTAGTGTTGTACCCTATATGATTAAACATAGCGCTTTAAAACAACAGCAGTTTCTCTGGTTTTACTGTTTATGTTTGTTTGAGAAAAACATTTTTGTTTTGTTTTATGAACATCTGACATTTCTAACACATTCCAAATAAATATTCTCTCATTTATAGCTGTTATTTACAGAAAATGGACAATCGGTCGAAATAATATATAGATGCAGCACTTTCAGGCCAAACAAGTTCACTTTTTTAACAACATGTACTATTTAGGAAAAGTTCAGGAATCTGGTGGAATAAAGCCACCATGCTCTCCACCAGTCTTTCACACTCCTGTTGGACTTTATTCCACTCCGGGAGGTAAAATCCAAAGCAGCTCAGTTTAATGGCTTGTGTACATCCAACGTCCTCAACAGGTTTCAGGTCTCTTCATTTCCTCCAGAGCTATATTTACTATCACTGATTGGGGGCCATTCATGTATTGTGAATTGGATTACGCTACTTCATTACCAACAGCAACTTCATTAGGCTAACTACAGCTCAACAGCGCCAACCATGCAAAGAGAACCCGTCTCTGGGGATTTATCAAGCCCAGTGAGTTGTGTTTATTTATTTCAGCCACTTACCACTTTGTGAGGATGATCTGGACCTGCTCACAGCCATGTCACAAGAGAACGGCAACGGCAAACGGGTCTTGGGTCGCTTGGGTGCAGTCAGGTGGTGAAATCCTCTCCTGGCTTTGTCCAGGCTTACTTTGCAGACGGTTGTGGCAGTTAATACCATGCCTGCTCGAGAGGAGGCTTATGGTCGGACCAAACGTTGACTAATTGCCAGGACCTTCTGTCTTGGTTTAATGCACAGAGTCCACAACCCATGCCAGTCCCGATTTGACCTCTAGTAGCAAAAGAGCTTAAACAGTTGCTACAGTCATTCTCAAAAAGTGCTGCACAGGTCTTGATTTTTGGAAAGAAAAAGAAAATTAAAAGGATGAGTCAGTAAATCTTCCGAGGATGAGCCTGGACCCTGCATGCTCCGAAAGCCCCACAGCAAGCTACAGTGTCTTATTACACTGGGGCTGTTAAATATCTCTGTAATTAAATATTAAGGTAGCATGTACCCATCTTTCGAGGAACTCTCAACCTGTCTTCGAGGAAATCAACAATGTCCTAGACTTTATTAGGCTCAGCTATGTGAGCAGCATATGTGTACTAGGCTTTAAGACTGAATGAAGTCAGCCTGTCTAATCAGCGTGATGGTGCACAGTGAGAGGCCCTCGGGAAGCTGAACGGCAAACCCGAAAACCGAAAATATACACTCGTTGGCCAGATCCACTATATCAGCTTCACTGGTGCACTTTGTATTGTATTGAGAATGATTCCAGTAATGCTCTGGTAGGGTCCTGATCATTGAACAACAGGTTAAAAGGTGGCTAATAAAGTATACAGAGACAGAGATGGACTACAGCCTGTAAATGTACAACTACAAAGTGCACCTGGATGACAATAGAGTGATTTAATATTATGGCAGATGATGCTTTTTGATGCAAATGATGCAAACCTGACAGTATGCTTACACAGTAAATCTGCCAGTGTTAAATCAACACTATTAGAGTTAAATTAACACTGAGAGTGTCAAAATGTAACACTCTCAGTGTTAATTTAACTCTAATAGTGTTGATTTAACACTGGCAGATTTACTGTGTATGTCTCAGTGTTGAAACAGCAGTCTATAAGCTACTTACATGAGCTGTGACATTTACTCCATTTCACTCTAGCCTGTAGTAATGCCTACGACATCGTGAACATACACACTTTTGAATCATTTCATGTATCGTGGGTTGTTAATATAGGCCATCACGCTGCCAGACTCCAAGCAGGCTTACACATTCAGGCCATGGTCGTGGAATGGTATGGATGAGACTGAAAGTTACTCCATTCGGAGCCTCTGCACATAAATAGGCATAAAGAGCTCACCCACACAGCTCGGCAGCTGCTCTCGATTTGCTTGATTTCCCTCTTGGAGACAAGAACACAAAATATGTCACATTTTTAACTCTTCAAAAGCAGGTCCTTGATCATCATGCCATTCACGTTCACTGCAGGGTTACGCTATATATCTCAGTATAGACTGCATCCCATAATGTGGGGTGTTGGAAATAGAATGGATTAGTACTACTACCCAAAAAAGCCTTGGCAACGTGACAGCACTGATTTATTTGACCAGTTATGCAAACACACAGCTTTTAATATTGATCCTATAGATTATACACTGAGCACATTCAGGAGTCAAAGCTTTAGGTACATTAAATAGTCCTTGGCCTCATGCTGGCCTGGCTCAAGAATTGTTGGTCTCAAGTAAGGTTCATATTGTCTAGTAAATTAGTTTATTTCAAATAAATAAGAGCTCTACGTGTCATTAATAAATGCTTAATTGGAGCTTAGTTCTTCTTAACTCAGATCCTGAGTCACATTAATATTTATAAACTGCTTCTTATCATTAATTAACCAATTAACTCGCTACTTCTGCATCTATTATATATTTAGAGATGAATTCTGCCTATTTTCTAAACATTTTAAATGAAAAACAGATAAATCAAATACTTTAAATACAAATGAAATACAATGAAATACAAACTTTGCATTACAGATTCTGTTCTCTGTTGACGATATCAGTCAAATGTTTTAGAACACCCCAAATTTTCCAGTCATTCACTGCGATTCAAGTTATTCAAGTCCAATAAATAGCTTGAAATGATACAAAGGTATGTAAAAGGTGAACTGCCAGAGGTTTTAAAACAGTAAAGTTACCCAAAACTGAATTAAAGAAACTTACATTACAGAATTATACACAAAGGCTTTGTCAGGGTTAACAGGTGAAGCTGTTCTGCAGTAATGCAGGTGATCAAGCCTTGAAAGCTGGTGCTACTAATTAGAGAGCCACCACGGCTAGCACAGCATTCTGCAGTGCCCTCAGGTATGTGCCCAGTGTGTCAGGGGTTCATCCTACACAGTAAATCTGCCAGTGTTAAATCAACACTATTAGAGTTAAATTAACACCGAGGGTGTCAAAATGTAACACTCTCAGTGTTCGTTTAACTCTAATAGTGTTGATTTAACACTGGCAGATTTACTGTGTACAGTAAGATAATGACCCAAAACATCAGTCCAAGCTCTGCCAGAACTACCTCTGGAAACAACAACAAGATGGTCAGCTTGAAAACATGGAGCGGATCACAGTCTCCAGGCTTAAACCCCATCCAGCTGATTTGGGATGATGTGAAATGCAAAGCAAACCTACAAGAGCCAACATTTATGTGACGTTCTGCAGCAGATTAGTGAAGAACTGTCTGAAGAATGTTTGATATCTGTTGTAGAAAGAATGTCACGAGTGTGTTCAGCTGTTATATCTGACTTTGATGAGTCCAAAGTTTAAATTATCTTTAAATTGATTCCAGGAGTTCTATTTAACTATGCTTTTATTTAAGAGTGCAATGAGACTAGGGCATCTGTGGACTGCTGGGCCAGGGATTTGGTGGTGGGTTAAGGATCCGGTCGACTGTTTGATCCACTGGCAGGGCATGACTGAGGGCACCTATGAAAATGAAAATGTGTCAACACTTTAGGCACTTTATCTTCCATAGAGTGACTGTGTGATGAGAATGTGTCTTTGCCTCCCTCATGTGGTCAGAACATGAAATTGCCTTCATTTATCTGTTTTTTCTCCTTTTTATTGCTCTTCTTTAAACAAATATACAACCAGTCGTCAAAGGTTACTTTAAACTCATAAACACAAACAGCACATTGTATATTTTATGTACTATATTAAAGTTTACAACTACTGAGTAATCTCATATGCCTGAATAGTAATAATGGAATGGGTGGCACGGTGGCTTAGTGGTTAGCACGTTCACCTCTCAGCGCTGGGGTCTTGGGTTTGATTCCCCATCTGAGCGGAGTTTCCATGTTCTCCCAGTGTCTGCGTGGGTTTCCTCCGGGGTCTCCGGTTTCCTCCCACAGTCCAAAAACATGGAGGTCAGGTAAATTGGGTACTCTAAAAATTGTGTGTGTGTGTGTGTGTGTGTGTGTGTGTGTCACCCAGCGATGGACTGGCGCCCTGTCCTGGGCTTAGTTGAATAGTGTAATGCCCTGCCCTGCGCCCAGTGAGGGGGTAGGGGACTAACCGCAACCCTGATAAGGATTAAGCGGGTGTGATAATGAATGAATGAATGATGAGTAATCATTTAAAGATGAATGACTACATTCTTTCCACATCAGTAATAATGTTTGCAGAGCTTTCAGTGATGACCAAATCAGAATTTTACATAAGAATAAGGGAATGATACTTATTCACTACCTTATTGAGAGGCCCTATGTCATAGTTTTATTGTAATGGATCGTTCATGGAGAAAAACATTCATAGAGTTCAATACGGTTGACTCACAATTCTAAGCATATATAGCTTTGACTTTGTTTTGTTCATGGACCTTCATGAAATTTTGGCAAACAAATAAATAAAAATTAAATATATACTGTAGTGATGGGGGAAATGAAAATGCCGCTCTAAATGTCCAGCCGAAGTGGACCTGAAACCCACTGAAAGTCTCTAGAATTTTTTTTTCCCTAGGTTTTTGCCAATTTTAGTGGTAGCCAATTAGCCCATCTCCTCCATTAGGACTCTCCCCATCACTTTGCAATGTCCCTGACTCTAGGAGGGTGCAGGCAAGCACAAGCCTCCTCCGTTGCGTGTGATGCAGCAACCGCTTCTTTTCTAACCACCGCTGATACACCGTCACTGGAGAGCCTAACACACTCAGAGAAAGGCACACAGGGTCCCCAGCTTGGATTGGACCAATCAGTAGACGCCTGAGCCAGCGGACATTGCAGTGTGAAAGTGATAGTTAGAGTGAGAGCATCTAGAGGGTAGAGACCATCTACCCACCCAGATAGAGCACTGCCAATTTTTGCTCTTTTGGGCCCCGGCTGTTGATGTCAAACAGCATGACCGGGATTCGAACTCACGATCCTCTGGTCATAGTGGTAGCGTCTTGGCCCGCTGAGCCACTCGAGGCCTGAAAGTCTCTAGAATTGTCTAGAGAAGGAGACGGATGGTCTCAAACCATCAAACAACTATTGAGTTGATTTTTAGCTCAGGATCCCCAGTTCTGATGGATTGCCTGGCAGATGCCTGAGCCAGCCAACATTACTTAGTAGTGATGGGGAGAGAGTGTTATCTTACCTGCCTGGAGAGCCAGTTTTTGCTCTCTCGGGCCCTGGCTGCCAATGGCAAGCAACATGACCTGGGATTCAAACTTGTGATCCTCAATTAAACTTCCTTACATGAAGAGAAAATTAAGACTGAACTGCTATACAAACTGAATAAATAAATAGTGTTTCACTGCATGAATGGGTTAAATGTGGAGGTCGAATTCCTATTGTGTCACTTTCAATTCACTTTTGAAGTTGTAGACTAATATCTCCGGTCCACAATAATCCTACATCCCATTATGCCTTGCACATATGTGCTAAACCGGACAGTAAACTGCAGTATTACAGTCTATAGGCTCAATGTGGACTTGTGGGAGGCAGTGAAACTTGGCAGACTAGGCCTTCACTTCACACTTCCTTAGAAATTAGGAAAACTTTCATAACCCTCCACCTTTCTCAGCACTGTTCGGATCCAAACATCTCATGTCCTCACATAATCCGACACTTTCTGAAAGCTGGCTTTGTGTCAGAATTTTGCCTTGTTTAGAAGAGAAACACTGGTCCTTTTATCATCATTACAGCTCAGTCAAATTCTGTGGACTTTAAAAGGTCAAAATAACACCTGCGTGCTAGATTCCAGATTTTCTGTTCAGATAAGTGTGTCATATCTGAAATCTGAAAATATGCAATTACTACAATTAACTGATACAATAAAGTCAAGACTGATAAGTACTGCATTCAAATTTTGAGGTCACCCCTCATTAAACTGAACATTTTCCGTGACAACCTATACATTGAGAGGTTTTGAGACGATGATAAAGTCCACAAATGTTGCTGCTCCAGATCCTCAGTCGTCTATGGTGGCTATTCAGTTTAATATTACATATATTACACTTCACATTCATCTGTATTTCAGCACAAGACTCTTACAATTCTGACTACACACTTTAAAAGTCATCATATCAGTCATATTCTTTGGAGTGATGCCTTAAAAGAACCACTGATTCCTTAAAACCCTTTCCAGTGGTCGAGTGTCTTAAGTCACAATCTCCCCTGGAGGCGTGGGTTCTAATCCCACTTCTGACACCAATTTGGAGGCAGCCGTGGCCTGGTGTTTTGGGATCTGTTCTTATGGTCGCTAGTTTGATCCCCGGGCAAGTCACGACTGAAGTGCCCTAGAGCAAGGCACCTAACCTAACCCTCAACTGCTCCCCGGGTGCAATGGATAAAGATTACAAACCTTTTAAATAAGGCCTTATAGCTATGTTAATAGTGTGCTGATGTTCCGATGTTGGTAAAACTGAGTCATAGTGCACATCAGTGAGATCAGAGATAAGGAGAATGATGGGCTTTCTGGGCTTTCAACACCTGCTTTAAATGTACACTTTCAGGGGGAAAATGGTACTGGACTATCTCTGGAGTCTGTTTGCTGTTACTGGGGTGGTATAATAGTGCATCTAAAAAAACGGAATATTGTAAAAAAAAAAAAAAAAAAAAATTTAAGACATTTCAAGACTTTTATTTTTTATTTTATTATAATTGTTTTTACTGGAAGAAATCCAGAATTTCACATTAGTAGAACATTTTTAGAATATATAATCCAAATGTACTATTTAAACTATATCAACATTAAAACTAAAAATGTACTGAATATAAAATATAAAACCTTTTTAAAATAAACTATGAACACAAATGAGCTTTTTCACGATGTTCTACTTTTCGGAGATGTACTAGTACCTTCAGTATTTGGGGAACATTACTGTACCCTGTTGCAGTCCAACTCTTTGAGTTTCACTGACTGCAGCACTTTGGTTTCTGACAGCATATAGAACAGAATATGTTAGCACTACATGTTAGTACCACTTTGCAGTACCAATCTGCAGAACATCAGTGTTAAAGGGCTAAAACGTCCACCATAAGTATTAGTCCCATCGATGCTTTGCTGCTTTCTAAATCCACACTTCTGCATTTCTTACCACATTATTGACAGCTATTGTTCTGGTTGCTAAGGATGACGTGCGACACTGACGAAGTTGGATGGCTGTCACAACACTGGTGAGTGGGAGAGGGCGTGCAGCAATGTGTCCATGACAATGGCTTCCATTCTTCTGTACAAAACAGCAGTGCCTTTCCCCAAAGCGCGATTGTCATCCTTACTGTCCTTTCCTCTGTACCACCCCGATACATGCAGCTTGAGGGAAACTCAGACAAAGCCATAAAAGTTATTGACGAGAGGGAGGATAATCTGTCACACTCTACGTATGCAGCATCAAACACAATGAGCTGTTAACGATGAGTAAGGCAACAGCGCATATTAATGATCTGCATTGACAGCATCTTTAAAGGCCACAAACGCCAAGCCCTCAGTAGCTTTAAAACTGTGGGAAGAGCCCGTGTGCTGTTTTTGTGGGTGGAGTTGTTGTCACAATCTCTTTTGAATGTGAACTGGTTTTATTTGTCTTGGCAACAGACCAATACGTGCATCCTACAATCATGGGATCATTGGGTAGGTGACTAATGCCTGTGTTCAGCCTTTGGGTTTGTGGTAAAAGGTCAATGTTAAAACTGTTCTCCACTATTGACACTAACACAGTCTCAATCTGCTGCATCTACAGCATGTATGGCTCAGTAATATCTGCAATAACTTTGCCTTGCCTAATTTTCAAACTGGTAGACTCAACGCAGCCAGTCCCTTATAGATAAATCACATGAATGTGAAGTCATGTGATTTTAAGATGTTCTATATGTTATTATGTGAGAAACATGATCTACATGCCCTTCAAATATCCAAAGAGCAACCAAAAACAAAAAAATAATCAATTTTAAGTGCCTCGAGAAGCCTTAATTGGACACTAAAAGGACTGTTAACAGTCTCGAAGTTCTATCTACATCACTGAAGTGCACATTTACAGCTGTCACTGTAACATGCACAACTAGACAGGCAACATATTTCATCAATATAATTAAAATAAAATGTAAATAATAAATAAATAAATAAAAATTGAAATAGACTGGAAAGTAACTGGTATTGGTGACTAAATGTTCTTGGTTGTCATACTGAATTGACTTTAGGCCTAGAAACTATAGTGTATTCTGTTCCTAAACATAAGATGAGAGTCTGAAGATCTTTAAACTATGTAAGCTCAAGAAAATGTCATTTCTTAGAGTCACGTGAACATAGTTAGAACGGTTTATGAACTTTTATTTTGCAGACTATTTTCAAACCAAATCATTTATTTTCATTCACATACACAAATGAAACACACAAATGAAATACTTTCTTGACTGTCTGGTGACATATAAACTACAAAAATATATACATACAGTATATTATGTAGTACAGTACCAGTCATACTGCTCCCCGCTGCCATGGATAGGGCTGCCCACTGCTTCGGGCACATGGTCTCACAGTCTAGTGTGTTCACTAGTGTTGTGTGCAATCATATTGGCAAAAATTTTTTAAATTAAATTATCACCAAGATATTAAAATACAGTTTTACATTAAAAAAATTTTGATTTTCATTCAAAAAAGGTAAATTGTCATATTTTTTATATTAATTACACAATAAGTGAAATATTTAAACCTTTTTTGTTTTACTGTTGATCAGTATGGGTTTTAGTTCATGAAAATCTGAAATTCAGAATCTCATATTACTAGAATATTTCAATTAGAGTTGGAGTAAATTACTATTCAAACAGTATCAACATAAAACACCTGAAATGTGTCACTTTACATGTAATGAATGCAAAATATATGACAAATTACCTCAAGTTTAAGAGTTTTTTTATTGTCATTTCAGTTATATACAGTACAGTACATACTGAAATGAAATAACATTCCTCCAGGACCAGGTGCACCACAGAACACAAGTGCAACAAAAAACAAACAATAAACATACAATAACTACAAGCCCTGATAAATACAAAAAATACAAAACACTGCTAGACTAACTAGACTAAGACACATTACAGGATGAAGGTACATGGTTGTTGGTCCTGTTGGTCAGTACTGAGTGATATCTTGAGTTTTTAGCAGCAGTTTTATAATAATTTTAGCAGCAGATTCATAATAATTTTAGCAGTTTTTATAAGAATTTTAGCAGCAGTTTTATCATTTTTGCAGCAGTTTTTAGAAGAATTTTAGCAGTTTTATAATCACTTTAGTTGCAGTTTAATCATTTTAGCAGCAGTTTTGTAATAATTTTAGCAGCAATTTTATAATAATTTTAGCAGCAGTTTTATAATTTTTTGCAGCAGTTTTTATAAAAATTTTAGCAGGAGTTTTATAATAATTTTAGCTGCAGATTCATAATAATTTTAGCAGCAGTTTTATAATAATTTTAGCTGCATATTTATAATTTTAGCAGCAATTTTATAATAATTTTAGCAGCAGATTCATAATAATTTTAGCAGCAGTTTAATCATTTTTGCAGCAGTTGTTATAAGAATTTTAGCAGCTTTATAATCATTTTAGTTGCAGTTTTATCATTTTAGCAGCAGTTTTGTAATCACTTTAGCAGTAATTTTATAATAATTTTAGCAGCAGTTTTATAATTTTTGCAGCAGTTTTTATAAGAATTTTAGCAGCAGTTTTATAGTTTTTGCAGCAGTTTTGATAATAATTTTAACAGCAGTTTTTATAGTACAATGTGCAAATTATCAACAAAAATGAACAAACTTCAGATATTATATTTTTTATTTATATAATATTTTAGATAGTATAACATTGAGAACAGCTGTCCTGGACTAACCCAGTTTACCAAACCTCAAGCCTGATTTATTCTGGCTCCAGTGGCTTCTCAAATATGAGCCTCTGTTTAAGGCAGGACAGTGTGGGACCACATCTAACAGTTTACTACACATATCTCTACTGTCCTCTCCTCTAATGTCAGGCTTTCAGAAATAAAGAGGCAGAAGTTGTGTACTAAAGCCCCTCTGTGTCTGTGATGGTGGGAGTGCACCGTTACTCACGCGACCCTCCCGGAGGAGGAGCAGCGCTGACCAGCGGAGAATAAGCGAAGTACACCGAACAACAGCACAGCCACAGTTTGTGACTATAGCTTTTGGGATATAATCACTTTATCATCAGAAGGAGGGCAAACATCTGACTTTGTGTAGCCTGCAGTTGTGGTTTAGCATCGTTAAAGATGGCAGCGCTGACCAGCACAGAGTTATGCATCAAATACCTGCTCTTCGTTTTTAATTTCATCATTTGGGTGAGTATCAACAAAAATGTTTCACTTAAGCTTTTCTCTTATTTATCTGCTAAAGGGCGAGTTCTAATTAACTACTCAAGATGCTCCCTGTACACTAGCCTTCAAAAAAGTGGATCTCGTGCTGTACTATTTATTATTATAATTATATGCACTAATATCTTACATATTATAATATTATAATTTAGGTTACTGTTTTAGTCAAATTAAAATAAATAATTAATAATGATAAATTATTTATTTTAAATATTTTTCACATCTTTTTTTCACAATAAGAGGATAAGTCCATTAAATATATCTTACATTTTTATAACTTAATCCTGTGCATTTAAACAGGAAATAGAAACATTTTATATTACTAACAACACAGACACAAACTCCTCTTCTTCCTCAGTGAGACCATCATACCTGTCCAAATGTTTGTGGACACCCAGTAATGAATACTTTCAGCTACACCCATTGCTGACACAGCTGCAAATGCACATTTGTCTAGTACCTGTAGAAAAAAAGTACAGTACCAGTCAAAAGTTTGGACACACCTTCTGGACATTCAGAGGTTTTTCAATATGTAAAAATGTTCTGCATATGTAGATTAATACTAAAGTCATCCAAACTATGAATAAATACATATAATTATTTAGTAAACAAACAAGTAAACAAACCAGAACATGTTTATATTTGACATTCTTCACAGTAGGCACCTCTTGCTTAGATGCAGCTTTCTTGGCATTTTCTCAGTCAGCTTTATGAGGTAGTCACCTGGAATGGCTTTCAGTTAACAGCTGTGTCTCGTCAAGAGCTCATGACTTGCATTTCTTGCCTCTTAATGTGTTTGAGACATCAGTTGTGTGTCTACTTTGAAGTAACATATTTTGGTTTGTTTAACACTTTTAAGTTTACTACATGATTCTTTATGTGTTCCTTCATAGTCTGGATGACTTCAGTGTTCAATTACACATTAAATAAGAAGGATTGGTGCCTTAGTTGAATAGTGTAATGCTCTGCCCTGCGCCCAGTGAGGGGGTAGGGGACTAACCGCAACCCTGATAGGGTGTGATAATGGATGGATGGATGGATGGATGAATGAGAAGGTGTGTCTAAGCGTTTGACTGGTATTGTATGTAGAATCGGACTCTCTGGACATGCCTAACGCCAGGTCTGGGCTAGAGGGGTATAAAGCCCCCAGCATTGAGTTGGTGAGCAGTGCATCTGTATTCTCTGGAATGATGGTGCTCCAGTACTTTTAGGATGAGTTGGGGATGAGATGGCGTGGTGATCGTCCTACATCCTGACCTCAGTAAATCCTCATAGCAATGCTGCAAAATCTAGTAGAAAACCTTCACTGGACAATAGAGACGAAACTTCAGCAAAACAGGACAAAATATTGTCTGATTCCGTTACAAACAACAAAAAAAAACAAAAAACTGTGTATCAGCAGATGTCCCAATAATTGTGGCATGACCACTACTGGCATATTACATGGGTGGACCATTCTCAGTCCAGCAGTGACACTGACATAGAAGCAGTGTGGTAGGTTGGTATTACACTGGTACAAGCGTGTCAGCAACAGCATTTCTGTGGTTTTTAAACACTAATATGAACCCCTGCCTTGTTAGTGTGTGTGTGTATAGTTAGAGACTACAGCTCACCTTTTTCAGGTGCAATTTGTTGTTAGTCATACTCAAGTCCTTCAACAGTGATCATTTTCTGAGCTATTCTTAACCCAGCAGTCACACTGAGGTGTTTAACACTGGTGTGTCCATACACTCATTCAATTCAAACAAACATGCCACCACCATGTTGGCCAGACTGATGTGCTGAGAATGGTCCTAAATAATATTTTGTAACGGTCCTATAGAAGACCATTTGCTTTGATGAACGGGACAGAGGCGGGGTGATCAATTGTGCTGAAACAGATAGACTCCAGAGATAGTGGGCTGTCAAAATTCATGAGTTTCTGATGGCTTGAATTCACTACACAGATACTGTAGTACTGCTTTTAGTACTTTTATTGGGTTTAGCTTAGAAACAGAATAGTACCACAATGCTTGTTGTAACACCTGGACACAAATTGCTCTTATTTGGGGCACAGTGCTTACACGAAAGGTTGTTGGATCTATCCTCTGAACCAGAAGGATACAGCTGAAGTGTCAATGATCCTACTGCCAATTCACCAATTGTTCATCTTTGGACCACTTTTGGTAGTTATTATCTGAAAAAAAAAAACCTGTAAGTGTAGAAGTTCAGAGAGGGGGGATGTTAATAAAAAATAACAGAAAAACAACCCCAAAAAACAAAACAAAACAATAAAGCTATAGCCGAGGGTGAATGAGTTCAGCGGAGGTGGAAAGATGTGGTGCACACATGCTTCCACTGCACTTCCAGGGAGAGCTGAAAAATAAAATTCTGGCAATAGCTCTTCGGGTGCAACACCACTCCAGGCGGGCCTCTACAGAGTCCTAGCGCCACTTAATAAGGGAGCCTAGGGCGAGTATGCCTCTCTGCCGGGATGCTTCATTGGCTATGGGAGACTTCTGCAGCTCACTGAACACCTGGAAGGTGGAGGAGCTGCAGTATTCACAAATGGAATTACGTCTCTGGCTCAAGAGGCTCATGGGTTTACCGGTGGGCCTCCTCCTCAGACAACAAAAAAATCCCCCAAGTCTACCCAAGAAAATAATAAAGACAGCAATGATCTTCTTAAAGTAGACTGACAGGAGGCCAGGGACTGGGAAAAGAATATTAATGGAATGAAGTTAGGGCAGAGCTGAACCACTATGAAAACCTGTCTGCAGACGAGGAAACAGAAATGTCTGGATGATTGAAATGAATTGAAAATGGCTCCTCATCACACTGCAGCGCCAGAGCCTTTAATAAAACCAGTAACCAGCTGATAGTGATGAGCAGATTACTGGCTCTGACCAATAAGGGGACAGGGGCTCGCCCCAGCAACCAATTGCTGCGCCGAAAAAGGAGGAGATGCAGTAACAGCAGAAAGAAAAGGGCTTGCCCTAGCGACCAATGGGGTCATCCCTAGCAGGTGCAGTCTCTGCTCTGCGGGGGCAGTCCCTAACAGGTCCAAATGCTGCTTTGTCGGGGCAGTCCCATGCTGTTCCAATTACCCCTCCACGGGGGCAGACCCTTTAAGTATTTGATACAGGCTTTAATATATTTTATGTTTCCAAGAACACCATCGTGAGAAAATGTTCAGTGTTCATTTCACAAAACTGAAAGTGGGAGCAGGCTTGAAAGAGGCTATTGTCTTTACTACAAGTGATTTTTGTTGCTATATTTAGCAAGTGTGACATAATAGTGATTAGATCATGAAAGTCAATGGGCACTTTGAGATGTTAGTGGCAAGTCTGAAGGGTATTTACAAGTGATCTTTTTTTAATATCTGAGTGGTATTACAAGTGATTTTGTGCTTGTGTATCTGTCGGTCAGAGCAAAAAATTAGGTTATAAATAAAAATTAATTAGAAGAATAATTTTGAAAAAATTGAGGTTGATGAGGTTGAAACAGTATAAATATTTCAAATTTTAATATATTTAAAATTAAATATTTTAAATATATTTTAATGTATTTAATATAATGTATATGATAGTTTACCTTTATTGATTACCGGTGAAGTTTTGTTAACTTAGACTTCAGTAAGTCATACCACACTGTACACTAAACCATAATTAGTCTTAATCTAGTCCTGGATGTAGATTGAGAGGGTGGAGAAAGGATATGGTGATGCATTTTAGCCAAAAAAATGTGTTACATTGAAAAAATGAAAGCATTGTATTTTTTCATAATTGACTATTATCTACTGAGTCCATCCACTCTGGGTTTTCCTGTCGGTGGTGGTTCTTCCCAAAGGCCACACTGTATATTTTGAGCACATATTCATGCCATAAAGGAAAAGGAGACTCACTACAGTTTGCTCACATTATTTTTGTTTAACAAGGTTCCTGAGCACTTACACAAAGGTGCTATTTTAGGCCCAGACATCCACATAATCCAAGTTTGGGGGTATGGCAACGTAATCCTCTAAATAAATGAAGATTACAGGGCAGCACCTCAGTGTGAATGTCTTTGTCCTTAACATCACTGTGGCATATGGAAGCCAAGGCCAGCCAACAGCCTATTACATTCAGGTTTAATAGCCATGTAAATGCAGTTTTTCATAAATGACTGTAAGCTGTAATTAGACACCACTTTATAACATTTTAGGATGGCAAAATCCCGTCATATATAAAAAACAGTGTATCCTGCTTTTGCTGGAGCAACTGTCTTCTCTCCAGGGAAGGTTTTCTTTTAGATTCCGGAGCATTGCTCTGAGGATTTGAGAGCATTAGTGAGGTTAGGTTATTGGATGATCACCACCCCACCTCATCCCCAGCTCATCCCAAAATACTGCATGGAGTACCATTGTTCCAGAGAACACAGTTCCACTGCTCCACAGCTCAATGCTTCATGCCACTCTAGCCCGCACCTGGCATTAGGCATGGTGCCAATAGTCAATGAGTGGCAGATGGTCATGTGCAAAATTCATAATTAATGCTATTCTAAAGGCAGCACTTAGCTTCAGAGAATAGCCTATTAAAACAACCCATACACATAGCTTTTCACACATGCACTGTATATTTAATAATTATGGTCATAGTTAGGGTTAGACAGCTTCTTAGCTAGTAACAAATTACATTTGTTGTTCCTAGAAGTCCTGCCTTCAAAACAGTTTTTACTAGCATTTTCACGCCTTAGCCTGTAAGATAGCACAGCATGAGAGCCAGTACAACGCATATTAGTGTTGTGGTCCAAAGGATTCTTTCCATTTTATAAAAAAATTCTGTTTTTATTTTGACCTATTAGACTTTACTTGAACTTAATTTTCATAATAAATCAGTACGTATTCCTCCCAGAGGAAAGAAAACAAAACCAAAAATGAGGTCATGTCAGTAGATCACCTCAGGAGTTTCTTCTAGACCACAATGACTTTAGCTTAAGTCTGCTGCTCAAGATATTTCTCCTGAGAAAAGATCACAGTAAAGACTCACATCATGCTTTTTCTTTTGTTTTCTGGAACTTCTTATTTCCTTATATATCAGAAGCTATTCTGAATGAATTTTAAAAGCATCTCCATTAAATCTCCTGAGCCAGCAATGCTGTCTTTAAAATGCAATGAGTTGTTTTAACTATTACTTTGTTTTGTGCACTCAGATATGGCTGTTTCAGTCAAAAAATCCAATTGTTTTACAAACCGGATTCCAAAAAAGTTGGGACCAAAAAAGGCAAACACTGAACTGGGCCTCCAGAACAAGACATTCTGATTTATATTAGAGTCTTGAAATGCAAAAAATAGAAGTAAAAACACCAGAATACTACAAACCAGAATCCAAAATTTGGGACACTAAACAAATTGTGAATAAAAACTGAATGCAATGATGTGGAGATGGCAAATGTCAATATTTTATTTGTAATAGAACATAGATGACAGATCAAAAGTTTAATCTGAGTAAATGTAACATTTTAAAGGAGAAATATGTTGTATGCGGTTGCATGAGTGCTTGTGGCATGGGCAGCTTGCATGTCTGGAAAGGCACCATTAATGCAGAGAACTATGTTCAGGTTCTAGAACAGACCCCATACCATCAGTGATGCAGGCTTCTGAACGGAGCGTTGATAACAACTTGGGTTATCCTTGTCCTCTTTAGTCCGGATGACATGGCGTCCCAGTGTTCCATAAAGAACTTCAAATCGTGACTCATCTGACCACAGAACAGTCTTCCATTTTGCCACACTCCATTTTAAAAGACCCCTGGTCCAGTGCAAACGTCTGAGATTGTGGAGCTTGCTTAGAAATGGCTTCCTCTTTACACTGTAGAGTTTCAGCTGGCAACGGCGGATGGCACCGTGGATTGTGTTCACTGACAATGC
>BRDA01014420.1:138854-151877 GCA_036984385.1 Crenuchus spilurus | reverse complement strand
TATTGACATTTGCCATCTCCACATCATTGCATTCAGTTTTTATTCACAATTTGTATAGCGTCCCAACTTTTTTGGAATCCGGTTTGTACTTGCATCGTAATCTTAACTCGGTTGTGCAGGTTCCTCTTCAACATTCGATGGATCCAACAATTTCTAACCCAATATGCCACCCAGGTCTCTCGTCATCTCAAGACTTTACTACTGCAACTCTCTCCTGGCTGGTCTTCCTATGTCAGCCATCAGGCCCCTGCAGCTGATCCAGAAAACAGCTGCTCAGCTGGCCTTCAATCAGCCCAAGTTCTCTCACAACACTCCACTGCTGTGTTCACTTCACTGGCTTCCTGTAGCTGCTCACATCAGATTCAAAACCCTGATGCTCACCTACAAAGTAAGAAATAAACCAGCCTCTCACTACCTAATGACAATGGTCAAGTCTCGAGCTGCACCTCAAACCCTTCAAGCTTCTAGTACAGCTCAGCTTTACCCGCCATCCTTCAAGACATGTAGAAGACTGGCATCAAGACTCTTCTCTGTCCTGGCACCCAGGTGATGAACAAACTCCCACTGGTTGTTCTAATAGCAGAGTCTCTCACAGTCTTCACACACAGACTGAAGAGCATCTCTTTGTGGAGCACTTAAGCAGCACTAGTTTAAACACTTATTGTAATGTATTGTAAAGCTCTTATATTGTGTATAATTGTGTATCTTTCCTTCTTTCTAGGTATTAGTGATGGTTTAGTTCTAACAGTGTCTGAACTGAAGAGTAGTTTAGACTCTAATCTGTCTGTACTAGCTGAGATAATTCTCTTAATGGAGACAAAACACTGTTGTACATCACTCTGGATAAGAGTGTCTGATAAATGCTGTGAATGTTTAATTACTTGCACTTGCTAAAACTATAATGACTATTATTGCAATCAATAGTCACAATTATGTACTTACCATAAAGACCTTGACATCCTTTCTTGCCCGTATCTCCTCCACTAGGGCCAGGGGTTTTCCTTTAGGGACTGGTATGGTTCCGAGGATGGAGCAAGCTGAGCTGTCCAGAGTCTGCTTCACAGCACGGATAAATGCCTGGCTGAAGAGCTCCATCTTCCCAATTTCATCTATAACAAACAGCCCCCTGCTGACCTTGTCCATCTGAGAGGAGAAATACAGGACTAGCTTGAACAACACAAAGTACTTTTGAATCTCATCAAATGAAGATTCATACCATACATTAGGTGAATTAAGTGCCAACCTGGAAGTTTATCTATACTGTATAGCAGCTGTTTTAGGTACACAAACCTTGTATCTACAATCATTTTCCATTTTATCAGCTCTGATTACTTATAGGTGCAATTAGTAGTCACGCTGATGCTGTGGTGGCATGTTAGTGTGTTGCACTGATGTAATTGGGATCAGACACAGCAGAACTATATTAGACACACCAACCTTATTGCTCCTCCTTGTAGGTGTAAAGTTAGAGACAGCAGCTCACCTGTTGCTGCACAGTTGGTTATGGTCATCTGCTAGACCTTCACTGATGATCACAGGAGGCTCTTAACTGTTGACTAGCTCTGCTGTCTGGTCTGCTCATACCAGCACAACACACACTAACACACCACCACGTCAGTGTCAATACTGAGAATGCTCCACCACACAGATAACACCGGCTCTGTGGTGGTCCTGTAATGAACATGACCACTGAAGAAAAAGGGTTCTCTGTAGAAATGGATTACAGTCTGTATTATAAAACTACTAAGTGCACCTGCATAATCAGTGGAGATGATCAAATGAACAATTATGATAAATAGCCTGGATTATTTCTAGGGAATGAGGTTACAAATCAGAATGTAGTGACCAAACATATATTAAAGTAGCCAAAAACAGTTCATTTAATTTGAAAGAAGTAACAGAAGTTTAAGATGATATAGTAAAAATATTATTAATTGTGATCTTGAACAACCAACACTGCTCCCAGTACACCACTTATTACCTATAACTTAGAAGTCTTAACCCTTAACTTTTTAACCTCCCTAATAACATCTCTCGTGTAAATATCTGACTGGAAATACTTGGGACACACAATATGATGTGCAATATTCATTCATTACAATACTCTGAGACTTATTTATACAGCTTTGTGTGTCACTACATAATAAACCAATGTGCAATATTCCATGTACAACAGCCATAAACACTTAGTTGTAAATATTCCTCAGAGTTGTTTTTGATCAGTTTTATTGTAATTTCTGTTGTTAAGAGCCTCTCTAATGCCGGTTTCTATTTTTGAGTGCTTCACTGTACTTTTGCTACTGTGACAACTTAAATTTCCCCACTGTGGGACTAATAAAGGATTATCTTATATATCTGAATGAATGTTTTGGTTTATGTAAACCCCAAAACATTACAGATGAACCGCACAAAACCTCAGTTAAAATATTTGGTAAGGCCTCCACTGTAGTACTGCCAATTGGAGGCTAGTGTTTTCCGAAATGTTTCCTACAGCACTGCCGGTTTCATAATGCTGCAGGTATATAAGGATACACAACTGTGGAATCAAGCAAACATGTGAATGAATTGTACTTACATTCTGAAAAAGTGGCAAAACAAGATTCTCAAATGAGGAAAGATCAACAACATACTGGCCGACCCTGTGTTCACGTCTGCCTGCCTGGGCTTCATTTCTAAAATGAGAAAAGGGCTAGTAGAGTTAACTGTGGATGAAAGCGACATAATCGTTATAAACTGGGTCACATATGTAGAAAGCGATTAAGCAGGACAGGCTGGATACCCCACTCTGGACAGGGCTCCTCTTTCACCGCTGATGGTCACGACATCGAAGCCCACTCTCCTCCCCCTCTCTCTGAGCTCTTCTGTGTAAAAGCCTTTAACGTCCACACCAGCACACACCACAGACTCACACGCCTTCTGCACTAATGTGGTTTTCCCCACTCCTGAACAGGGAACAGACTTTTTTTTAAACTGCGAAGACTAGGATATACACAGGCATTTCAGCAGAGACCTTTAAACAGCACAGCTAGCATAACTGAGACACTTAATCAATATTCATCAATATTCTCAAAACATGGATACTGCAACTAAAAAATGAGCACCCTGGACTGTTCAGCACTTCAAACGTGTGAATGTCATATTTATTACAACTTTTAGTGATTCTACCTGGAGCTCCTGTTAAGAAAACGTGCTTCAGCATGCTCAGCTGTTTCTGTAAACAAACCAACTTCCCGCAAGCGTGCCGCGCATGCGCACAATCCGAGCACACATAAGAGCCCTAAATAATGCCTGAACCAAATTACACAAATCAGCCAATACTTTATCGACTGGTTAACGTTTTTTAAAACTGTCATAACCACAAATGAAGCTATAAAAGCTACATATATAAATACTCTTAAAAAATCAGTACATCAGTACATTAAACTAAATGGACATTTGTACACTGTACACATTATTCAAATATTTAATTTATTGCTCACCACACAGTCTCAAGACAAACAGAAGGAGTAGCAGAATATATTCTGCTCATATGCAGTATTTACAGACAACTCTATAAAAGTATTATTTGTACATATAAAAAGAGTATTTATATAATTTATAACAGGAACCACACCTTCCTGTTATACTAAGGGATATACAAATCAGAACCAACAGATTTTTCTACCAAACATTATATTTTTTTGCTATTTTTTGGCAGATATTGTTACAATTTTATAATAAACTTGTGCCTAAATAAACACACTCATAATAGCATAATTATATACAAAATTTGTGGTAAACAGCCAATTACTTCTCATACCTGATATTTATTTTACCTGATAGTCATACATGAGTTTATTTGATTAATGTTAGTTAAATAAGCACAGGATTTTAAAATGTTAAATGCCAGTTTATTCTAGTAAAATAAATGTATGTGCTGTGTGCAAGTGTCTTCACTTAGCCCACAATTTGAATGGCTAAAAATCTAACACATTAGTAAAACCAAAAAAGAAATTCAGCCACAAAAACCATGGTCAGCACAGGCCTACACAATATGTATAAGAATCTACAAAACACTACGGTTTTATATGACTTTATATTGTTAGCAGTATTACTTGTTTCTTAATTGTCATATAGAAACAATTGACTGGATTAGACTTGGACGTAGACTGTTTCAGTGAATCACCACTGGATGTCTGTAGCCTAGTTTTAGGCATAACCTTGGATTGGGAATCTGGGCCATAGAGACATTACATAACTGATTGAATAAACTATTCATCAGAGTGTGTAGCCTGGAAGCTTGTTGACAACCAACTCAGAGATGGGCTGATATTTATTTTGAAAGCCCAATGAACCCAGGTCATCTTGGCCCTCCTCAGACTCTGAAGAGGACACTGACTCCAATACAGAGTTATTAGAGGGCAGAAAATTATCCAGAGGCTGTTCTCTTTTCGACACATTCTCCAGACTGACATTGTCACATTGTGGAGATTCAAAAATCCTGGAATTAGACAGACTCTTTGATAAACTGCTATGCGAGTTCCTTTTCCAGTGCTGGAAACTGTTAGAGAAGCTACTTCTACTATCCTCTGATGATGTACTGTTAAGAGAGGTTTGAAGATGAGACCTGATCGTGTGGGTGCTTTTGAGGGACCGTTTTGGAGAGGATTGAGCTTTAACAGGAACAGGATGGGATTTGTTTTCACGAGAGCAAATGCCTGAACTTGAGTTGCTACTTGAAACGTGTGTCCTTTGGGGTCTGTATGGCTCAGGACTGCTCAGTGGGTTGGGTGAGCCATCTGTGGGATCCAGACTAGTGAAGTCATCCAGGTACTCATCTGGTTCTGGACTTCCATGACTGGAGTCTGATGTGTGAGAAATTCCGGAAAGTCTGCCATCTCTATCATCACTCCGTAAGTGAGAGCTGGTTTCAATTAAATATGAGGAACTTCTCTGCTTCTTACTGACAGAATCATTGGCATTGTGGTCAAAATCATGGCTGAGTAGAGTGGGAACATGGACATGGACCTTGTTTTCCTTTTTGTCACAGAAGTCTTCGTCTGTCAGTGACTTTGATAAGGACCTATTTTGCATGGTAAGTTTTTTACGACAACATTTATCTTTTTGTTGACATAATTTAAGTTCAGGTAGTACACAGTCACTTTCAAAACTATTTTGCATTGTTTTAGCAGATTCTTTCAAACTTCTGCTGAAATTCTGGTTAGATGATGGGTGAGTTGGTTTAGGTTTGCCAGAGCTCTGTGGTTCACTTTGTGTTGTTTTGTACTGTTCCATGCACATATGCCGCTTAGTCACACCTGGCTTGATCTGCTTAAGGCGAAGGTGAAAACTGTGAGTTAAACCATACTTAAGCTTACGCTTGGGATGTGACTTTTCTTGATGTTTTTTTTCAAAAACGGAATCTTTGTTAAGAGAAATTAATGAATCCCTATGTCTGTGTGTAGGACTGTGTGACTGGACGGTTCTTTGAACTGGTGATGCAACTCGTTTCAGAGCTTCAGTTTTGAATATTTTCCCAGAAGCAGGCTTTGGGGAATGCTCTTTGGTAGAAATATACAAGCTTGCCAGATTGGGGTGAACCGATAGTGGTTGCTGCATCTGGCCACTAAGATGTGAGAGTTCAAAAAGAAGAGCATTCAGCAGAGGCAACTGCCTAATGCCATCCCCACTGACAGAAGGCACAGTTTGACTTGGCTGTGTCACTGAATTGGAAAATAACCTCTCCTGCCCATCCTGTCTTGGTTTCCTTATTTGATAAACACCTTCCATCTCAACAGACTCCTCATCATTGTCTGAATCTATGGAGTTTAGGTTCACCATCTGGATATTCTCCATTGCAGCGTCTACCATCCTGTAGCTTTCAGCATGCTGTCTTGCTGTTTTTTCACTGGAACTGTAAAAAAGGGGTGGCGGGCAAAACATGCTCCATTCTTCACAAAATGCCACTTCAGCTACTAAAGATTTGTCTTTCGTTTTGACATGTTCAGTCTGGGTAGATGCTGTAACAACATGCACATTTTTTGGTTCAGAAATTTTAGACTGTACTACTTCAGTTTGCTGGTCCTCAATGCACACAGGCCTTGAACTAATATCAGCGGTGAGGTTCTCAGGGCAGGGTGGTTGAATTTCATTTGTGCCATTGCCTTTAGTCCTTGTAGATTCTGTAATGTTTGGGTTCTGATAAGAAGTGCCTACATCACAGACTTCTCTCTCAGTTATATGTGGAATTAAATTAGCTCCTAAACACACAATTTTGCATGCAAGAGAAATAGTTCCTATTTTATCACCCATAAGATTTAAAAGTGGCTTAATCATTTTCTCCCCACAAGCAGCTGGTGTCCAGGTGTAATGTTTCTCCACGGACAGCTTGATGGACTCTGTCAGTTTTGCGAGAGATATCAGCAAACTTCCCATTAGCTTAGGAACAGTGTTTCTGACATCCAGCAGCATGATGTAGAGAGGAGCACTGCACAGATGAGTGTGGAGAGAATCCAGATCCATTTTAAACAAGCACGACTTGCCTTTATTCAAACAATACGTCAACGTGTTTCCCTCGGACTGTAACAAAGGCTCAGATGCTGAAAGTTTCTTGTCGTTTGGGTCTTTTTCTGCATTTCTGTGTATGAGAAGCGTGGGGAAGTCCAGAAAACGCACAGCTACTGCAGGCTCCACAATCATGTCCTTTAGTTGACTCTCGTCGAAGTGAACACGTCCCACAAACACGTCGAAAGAGAAGAGAGACTGGTGTGTGGCCGCCATACTCTCTGACACAGACCTTACTCAACAAATCTTACAGAGAAAAGAAATAAACAAACAGGGCTTTACCGTCGGAACCCCGGCGAGGTTATCTCCTAGCAACAGTGACACGTCGCATGTTCATACGAAACGAGCGCGCAAAGCCTGATGGGAATGGTAGTCCTACTCTGTTAAACGAAGTGATTACTTGTGGAACTTTAAAATGTAGTTTGATATGGACTACAACTATTTATTGTCGTTTTATACATAACACAAGTATATTAGAATAACAACACCACACACCGCGGATAAAAAAACGAATAAGAAAAGTGCCATACAAAAGGATTGAACATTCACTATCACACACACACTGAGCTCGAGAAGTGCACGTGACACCTGGTTGTCCTTGTCCGCGTTCACCTCTGCGTGTCGAATCGTTTTATTACATGCGGCTCAGGGATGTTCGCTGTATGCTAATTGCGACTGCAAGTGACGGACATGTAACTGAGTTGTAGGGGTTTGGCAGCGTTTCAACAAATGATGGCGCGCAGTGGAGAAGGTGGAGCTCTGGAGCGGCTGGCTGAGTGAAGAGAGACGCGGCTTCAGTCTGATGGAGAGTACGGACAGGAGAGGACAGGAGAGGGGCTGATAGTCATCTGCACGTTGTGGTGAAACGACAGCACCTTTTTAGGGATTATAACCCCAGTCTGCTGCTTCACGGAGTGTGAGGATTTGTGTTTGCACTACTGAAGGTGAGATGACTTCTTTGTTCAGTTGACTTTTAGCGGCAGCATCACTGGCCCAGGGCTGAAGTTACCTTGTGTCGTGAACATTTCTGCCACATTCAGGTGTGTAGACGCGGTTGGTTGGTGAGGTCTGTGAGGTTACACAGCGGATCTCGTGTCTGACCTGTGAGACACCTTTTGTTGTGACTCCTGATGCTCGTGATTGTGCTCACTCCGTCCCCTCCTCTTTTTAAATAAAACAGTAACTGTGCTTTTACTTTAGACTTCGCACACTTTATTCCACATTTGTGACTTTTTGTTTTCACCAGACATTTTCTAGTTTTTTATTATTATTATCTGAAGCTTCTTGGGAATCTCAGGAGTTAGATTTTTACCAGGTTACTCTGAACTACCTGGAGAGTAAGTGCTGTTGGAGGAGGTTGTAGTGGGTCCTGTGCTTTATTGAGTTGTAGAGTGTAAATGTGCTGTTGTGCACAGAGAGCTGTGTTAATGACACGATCAGGGAAATACTGTCTGTGGGACTGAACAGGGACTGTTCAGGGTAACAATATGCTGCCTTTGTAGTGGAGATGCTGGTGGGCACATCACCACAAGGGGGCTCTTTCCACACACGTAGCTTTCAGGTTTTGGAAGCTTTTTTGAAGATGTGGTTCGTCTTTGGCTACATGGTTGTGGGGGCTTGTCAGCTTATAACTAAACTGAATGGATGTTTGTTGGTTCTCTTTGGCTCAGGCTGTTTAAGTGTAGCCCCAATGGCACAGCCTGATCACATGATCTCCTGGCCATTTTGCCTGGACTTTAATTTTAATCACAGTAAGGACAGCTGGCCAAAACATGGGCTGTAAGAGAGGTCTTGTGAATGAATGGGTTGGGATATCATCCAGATGCATATTTTCTTGGAAATGTTTCACTTTTAAAGTAGTTTTGTTACTTTAATATTTACACTTTTATTGGGCAAATAACCTCTGTGTGTCTGTCTTAACGTCAGTATTATGGTCATCTACACACACTTAGTGCATGGATTTAGCTTGTCATAATGGAAGATTGGAGAATGAGCATACACTGTATGTTATGTCTGTGTGAGGGTTTGTTCTGAAAAGCTTTCTCCTTCCTGCTTATGACAAGAAAAGACAAACAAACGCGCTCAGCTTCGGAAGGAAAAACACCCTGTGGTTCCATATTGTCATTGAGCTGTCATTGTTATTGGCTTCAGCACATAATGAAGACATCAGAAGCTTTGCTTCTGAGGAGAAATCTCCTGATCTAAACTGCAGCGAGTCTCAGAAGACTGAAGAGATTTTCAATAAGCTGAGATTCAGCCAGAGGCTGATCTCATTTTGACGGATGTGGGACCGTGTCTTGTGTATTGTAAACCTGAGTGCTTGTGTGACTTGTATCTTGGTTAATTAACCACAGAACCTGTTTCTTTGTTACATATAAAATAAATTTCCCTGAAGTATGTATTATAAACCTGTGAATGCTGCTTTAATGTTTGGGAGTTTTTCCTTGCCACTGTCGCTGTTGGCTTGCTCACCGGGGATTAGGGATTAATGATTTGATGTCTGTTACTAACCCTGTAAAGCTGCTTTGTGACGTCAGTTGTAAAAGGCGCTTTATAAATAAAATTTTAAAATTTGATTGATAATGTAGACTGTGATCAGTGAGATGCCAGATTTCCACACAGTAAATCTGCCAGAGTTAAATCAACACTATTAGAGTTAAATTAACACTGAGAGTGTTACATTTTGACACCCTCTGTGTTAATGTAACTCTAATAGTGTTGATTTAACACTGGCAGATTTACTGTGCACATGGTTTGTTTCTGAGCAGGTCTGCTTGTTTCATTGTCTGTTGTGTTTAAACTTTCTTGTTGATGCCCCCCGTGGTCTTCTGGGAGAATAAGTGATGTCCTATTGCCTGCAGGATCTGGACCTCTTTCCTTCATTTGCTCTGGAACATAATTAGTTGAGAAGGATGTTTAGTTTACACAAGGAGCCTGTGCAGTTTCTGGCACAATGAAAGGAAATAAAACTTTGTCAGGGACTTTTCTTTTAAAAAATAACACATGCTGAGACTTGTGGTTAGCACTCCGTGACACCCCCACGTTTGAAAGAGTAATATTTTATGTAAAGCACATCTGTAAAGGGAATACCAAGTCATGGTTTTGACTGTGGTTGGGATTTAACTTTTTCCCTTCTGTCATTATTTGAGGTGTTTTGAATGTGTTCTTGTCTGTATCCATTCCAGGCTCAGTATTTGCATTTGGAATCCAAGTGCACTGTTCCCATTGTGCCAAAAAGTGTTGGAATGATGCCATGGAAGACCCACTTCTGCCTCCTCATTACTAGAACTGTACACCCAGACGAGAAGTCATTGAAGAGCTAGAAATGTGTGATATGGTAAAACTGCTCAGGATTTTATGTGGTTTGATTATATTGTAACATTTTCAGTGATAAAACATTTGCCTCAGAATCTGGAGGATGAAGGGAGTGAAGGTTTCTGAAACACACTGATCAAGGCTAAGTTCTACTGAGATGGCTGCTTATTACTGTTATCCTCACATTGGGTGATGTTACAAGGACATCTTATGTTTACACAAAGAAGAGACGGCCATGGAATGAAATAAATTAGCAGTGGCCATCTGCACTTTGGTGCTGTGGCCAGAATGTCCTGGAAGTTATCATGGATTTCATCACGTTAGTCGGCATCAAGTGTTGATGGCAATTGTTGCATGTTCCCAAGACAGAGCTTGATTTCAATGTCTTCCAGCCATTTGAAATAAACTCTTGTTCTGTGATTTTTTTGTACTGGAAAAAAAAAACAATCACCAGAACTGCAAAAACAGAGCAGTCTGAAAGTAAGCTGAGATTGTGTTGGGTAAAGCGTTGTAAAATGTGAGTAAAACTTGCAGCCAGTCATACACCACCATACTTGATTCACAATAACCTTTTCCTGTAACGCTGGGCATTACTGAACAGTGTAATACAGTGGAACCTCGGTTTTTGTCATTAATCTGTTCTAAAGTGTCTGATGATAACTGAAACTAATGATAAATGAAGCAATATGTCCCATAAGAAATAATGTAAATCCAATTATTCTGTTCCAGACACTCCAAAATATACATAAAAACACATTTTATACAGAATAACTATAGTTTTACAGACAGAACACAATGAGAAATAAATACAAATGACTAATGAAATGGATAAATGAACATAAAACATCACTCTTACAGGTTTACGCTCTGTTTTAGAGAGTGCTGGTGTGGTGCAGCCAGCTGCCTTTGTTTTGTACACCTGTCCTCAGCTGCTGTTTTTCACATCCATTTTCAGGTGGTAGTGCTACCTGCCATTGCATGCGTGTGACATGTTTTAGTTTGTTTTGAGTGTTAACAATGAGAAACAAAGGCATAACGAACAACAAATGTGTGGGTGAGTGAGGAAGGTGAGGGTGAGTGATGAATAGGGCTGCGAATCTTTGGGAATTGACCGAAACGAACCGGAATCGATTCCTGGGGTCATGAATAGATTTTTTTCCAATTCTTTCATATCCGAATGAAATACTTTACCGTTACAATCTCTACAAATCACATGAGTCACGTCCAGCCCTTTCTTACCCGGGCTGGGTTGACGGTAAAATCCAAAGTCTTTCCAAATGGTTGATTTCAAAGACCGCGGCTTGGCTTGCATGCCTGTACATAGCCCACGCTGCTTCCTTGTTTTGCCTAGCACTACGGTGGCTGAGAAGGCACATCCACACCCGCAAAAAAATGTATTTTATTTATTTAAAGGAGAATCGATTCTAAATCGTTCAATGTTAGAAACGCGATTCGAGCTCGAAGCGATTTTTTTCCTGCACCCCTAGTGATGATTGTGTGTGTAGATACTTTGTTTTAGCAAAATTAGCAGCAAGTCACGTGGGCATGCAGACAAAACAAGGCGGATGAACGATAACTGGGACAAAGTTTCCGATAACCAGAGCAAACCATAGCCTAGGATCCACTGTATCAGAATTTTTTCCAAAATACATTACAGAATGAAATACTACTATGGCTTACATGAATCAAATGAATAAACCAGTTCAGTCAGAACATTGCTGCTTTGGGGTAAAAGTCACTGGACAGCTTATTTGAACTGTTCTCACACTGCACACATCTGTCCTCATGCCAGACATCATCAGTATTGCTTTATGATCCCATATTAGTATAGTTGTGTCCATCCTGTACTTGATGTGCTAGTGTAATAATGAATGGGTTGTTGGTAGCAGCAGAAGCAAGTATTGTTAGCAAACAAACAAGTGAATGCTCTGATTAGCTGCCAGTCAATTGCATAACAAGCTTGTTTTGTGTGTGTGTGTGTGTGTGTGTGTTTGGTGTAGCAGCTGTCATCTGGCTTGGACATAAGTGTTGTAGACATGATGGATACTGTTGAAAGTCCAGACGATTGCAGTATTTATTCCTTTGTTTTTCAGCAGTTCAGAACAAAGGAACTGCATTAAAGAGCCAGGGTTATGATTTGTGTTAGAGTGGGCTGGAGTATTATGGTTACACTTACTGAACAGCTGCTGCTTTGATTTCCTTTGATATTGTCTTTTTTACAAGAGCACAGTTGCTTAGTCTATTGCTTCATATCAAGCTGATATGAACTGGACCGTGAAACCACTTGAGCTGGATAACTTCAGGTAACATTAGTTACAATAGCTTCTTAACTTCACAGGAGGTCTCTGGCAATATGTCTTTGGAAGACGAGCTGTTTTCCACACTTTCAGTGAGAGCATCCTCTTCACTGCGTTCTAGTGAGATGACTATGGAGATGTAGGAACATTGGAAGCAAGCTTTCATTTGAGTCGGTCCATATTTTTCTGAATCTAATAGTAATGCAGGTCTGTGTTGTGACAAATGGTGATGCACAGAGCCAGGAGCTATTTGTTTATGGTAAGCGTAGTTATTGCACTCTTTTAGGGATGTTGTTTGTGATGTGTACTTTTTGTCTCCTCTGCATGTTACATTATTACAAGGTCATGCTGAATTTCAGAGCACTACATTGACCTATCCATGCCAAGTGCCTTCTTTCTTAGCAGCTCTGTTGGACAAGCTGCCCAGATCACTTGGAAAAATCCCCTCAACCTATTGAACAATTGTGTGCTACTGGGGTTTTACCAAAACACCTAAATTATTGTCACTATACAGTGTTAACCCTACTTACGAGTTTAATCCATGCAGGAGCCGAGCTCGTTAGCTGGTTTGCTCGTTAGCTGGATGCATTTTCCCCATAAGAATACATGTAAAACTGATTAATCCGTGTCAGCCGGTCAATATACAGTATACTTTAATATGCTAAATAATGTGTTTATATGGGTTTTTAAAACATAAACGAGACAACGACGGTGCTCGTGTAGGCTGGTGGCTAAGGAGGACAGGAGGACAGGCGTACGTGTATGGCATGGTTACACTTATCATATGAAAAGTAAAAGTAAAATGTATCTAACTTTCTTGTTCACTACCTTTTGCTGTCTTTGTGTCACTTTCACTAGCACTTTCACT